>JBBMKC010248477.1:0-10465 GCA_037834085.1 Bipalium vagum
AAGTTTTAAGATCACAAAGTTAAAGTTTTGGATGATCACAATCACAAGGTTATTGTTTATTTGCGGGATCACTACTTATCTTTGATGCTGTCGCTGTTGTCGGAGTTTTTGCAGCTTTGTTTGGTCGTAGTTTCCACATATACACTACCGACCAAAAGTATTAGGAAGGTACTCGAATTTTTAAATAACATAAATAGAACACTTTGTTTATGATAAATATTTTACAATTAATTTATTTATAACAATTAATAATCCTTTTCATATTTATTCGAACTTAGAAAAAAAATATTTATTTTATATCAAATACTTATCAGAAGATATACATTTATCAGAAGACATTTTGAATTTCTACAACATTTTGAGTAATTCACATATTTAAATCATCGTTTGTTAAAATATTATTACAGTACTCTATGAAAAAGTCTTAACTTATGGGACAACTTTTATAACATTGATCAAAATTGACTTTGTCTTTTTTAATAACAAAAACACAAATCCTCAACACATGATTACGTAATTTTTCTAGTATTATTGCAAGCCATTGTACATATAGTGTTTCCTAAAGACTCCTTGATGGAGATTGCTGTTTTTGCCCAATTTTTTTCTAGTATTTTAGATTTTTTAGGCCGACGATGATATTGCAAAAGGATTTACCAAGGAGACCCACCGAGCTTGGAAATCCCTAAGTGACTTGCGAAGGACCTAGAGGAAGACCCGGGGATCCCTTGTCGCTCCTGGTGTGTTTGTTTTGTTTTATTTACTTTCAAACTCTATTTCTTCTTGATTATCTTTCTTGTTCTTTTCCTTAAATTTATTTAATTGTATTATCATTATTATTCTTTTTTGTGATTAATTACTTTTCATCAAGGTGATAATGACTATATTGACTTGATCTTTATTTTTGTGTTGAGACTGTTTTTCTTTTTGGTGATTAACGGATATTGAAGCGATTTTGTTGTTGCGTCAGGCTTTTGTTAGATTTATAATAAAGTTTTTATTTGTGATCGTTTTGATTCAATTCTTGGGCGCGGATAAATTATTATTGTGGGGGTTTTGATTCACTTAGACAGCAGATAAAGTTTTGTTGTGGAGTTTTGATTCAAAACTCTTATTTAATAGAAGCACAATGATGAAATATCTATAACGCCTTCAGACAATGTCTCAAAAATACCATATGAAAATAACAAAATCTATAAATCAACTTCTCTCAATTGTTGTGTGTAATATATGTTGTGATCTAATGCCTGTACAATTTAACATTTTTAAATTTTAAATTAATGCTCTTCAAGGTTTTTAATAATTAATTTTTTTAAAATTTATTTGATAAAAATAGAAAATTTGAAAATCAATGAGACTCATTTGAGATATTGTATGATGTTTTTTTCCATCAAGGAAATGATGCAACATATGGTAATATTTTGAAGCCCGAGAAATTCCAACGTTGGTTTAGAAAATTTGTATTCCTCATAATCTTTCGGAAAACAACAAAATCCAACGTCAAACAATTTTTAATGATTTCTTGATTAGACAGAAAAATGACTCATTTCTATATGTAGAATTATTACTAGCGACGGAAATGGGTACTGTACAAGACCAATAAAAAAACCTTGTTGGCCCAACTCGGGGTTTCTCAATGGCACCCATTTTAGCTGGTATTGATTGGTATAATACGTGTATGTATGATGTTTTAATATTATACCACACTTCTTGGATTACCTTCCAATAATCATTGGTATTGTGAAAAATCATATTTCTCAATTTCCAAGATATATAGGTCCACAGATTTTCTATGACATTGCCACCTGGAGAATTTCCTGGCCAAACAAACACTTGTAGGTTATTTTTATGCAAGAACTGCGAAATGCATTTTTAAGTTGCACTAGTGAATTATCTGCATTAACATATGCTAAATAAGTGTCTTTTGGGTAAGACCAGGAACAAAAATTTTAATAAATGTTAGATAAATTCATTGATATATTTCTGTGAATTCAAAATGCCATTGACACGCCTAAGTGAACCAACCCCATTGATAGTGATGTTACCCCAAACATGTACCTGAATTCCATGTTTAACATACAAGAGAATGGAATTTTTCTTCAATTTTTCATGCTTTGCGTGAGTGACATAAGGCTTCTTTCTTTTAGAATTCAATTTGAAAATCTTTTCATTAAAAAATAAAATAGTATCGAATCCATTTCTCACAGAACAACCGTTAAGCGATTGTGCACATTTACGACACATCTGTTGCACAGAATTTATAAATGGTTTCTAAAATTCGATATATCGATGTAGTCAAAATGAATTTAAGACATTGCCGACCTTGTTAATACTAATCCGTGTTTAAGTTTCCATTAAAATTCTTAGGTAACCTCAGTCCGACTTTATTCTTTTATTTAATGTAAAAAATAGATAACACATTATATATTAACCCAATTTTACATTATTTCACTATTAATTCATATTAATCATTTCATATATCATCTGCTCGAATTGATTACTTAATTATGTCATTTTTATTTTCGTTTAATATCAATGAAGGTGTAGATCATTCGCAAATGGTGATTTTATTGATACTTGTCTGATTCGATCTTGGTGCAAGTCAAGAAAAGCCAGGATTGCGGAAAAATAATGAATATTACAGTAAAAAGTTCAATTGTTTTCGGTTAAAAATTAGAAAAAAGTTAAGCATGAAAAGATTTTTTAAAAATTACATCTCTGCGTAAAAGTATAAGTACACTTGAAAAATCACAATTTTTCATAAAATCCATTGAAAAACCATTTCCTTTAGTATACACATCTATTTTATAAAAATTTCTTTTGTTAACTTCAAAACTTAACAATTTTCAAGAATATAATGATCACAAAAGACAGAAAAAATTAACAATTTTTTTATCGTTATATTTTCTTTTTTTGACGATCTCTGAATATCAGAAAATAAAATTTTGATCAATTAAGCCCAATTCACTTGGAAAAGTATGATAAACTAAAATACCTATATATTGTGCACTTTTCAGAATTTCATTGTTTTTGACTAAGTTTCCAACTTAATTGTTTTCAAAACAACCCCATACCATTACTGTTCTACGTTCATGCTTTACTGTTGGCACCACACACTGATCCATCATTCGTTCTTCTGTATTTTAACGTAGAAATGTTTTCCTTTTTGATCCGAAAATCTCAAATTTAGACTCCTAAGAACATTTTTCTATTGTTTCAAAGACCAGTTTTAGTGTCCATGTGTCAGTAAAGATTTGTTTTTATTTTCTTTTCTTAACAGTGGTTTTTTTAACTACAACACGCCCAAATAGCCCATCATTTCTTAATCGGCTTTAACAGTATCAACACTGACTGTGATGATTGGCTTGCTATTCAAATACGATGTAATTTCAAGATCTGTAATCTTCATATTTGATTTACTTGTCATTATAATACTTATGTCTTCCACAGAAGTTATTTCTGGTCAACAGCATCTTCCTCTTGATTTAAGACTACCTGTAGATGAATATCTTTTCATTATTTACTACATAGCACCGTTTAACACCATCGTTTCTTCTGCAATGCGACGAAAAGGTATATCCAAGTTTTCAACATGTAATGATGGCTCTACGTTTTTCTATTGATAACTCTTTGTAAAATCTATTTATAAATGTATAGATTTCTAATTGCTTTTTTACATGTACATTCAGCCTTTTGCAAAAATTTTCCTGTTTTTGTCTTCTATTATCATCAGATAATCAAAAACAAAAAAAAATTAGGTAGAGTGTAGTTTTCCTAAGTTTTCCCATTTAAAAAGCGCAATTGGTACAAATAATAAATAACTAATTGATTTAGCACAAAAAATATTTATTAATAATATTCATTCTTTGTTTAAATACTAACGAATATTTGTTTAACTGATCTGAGAAAATTTCAGCTTTTATTTAGAAGATTTTACACAATATAAATATAAATAATATATTTCGAGATTAATTGGAAAAAGCAGGTTTTAGTACTTTTTAATCAATTAATCTTGAAAAATATCAGTTAATTAATTAAAAAAAAAATTATTGAATAAATCTTTAAGCTTAGAAATTAACTTTAAGTGTATAACGGAGAATCAATTGATTATGGCTTCTTTCACTCATATTAATTTTGTTTAGTGAGACAAATGAATTTTATAATAAATTATTAAAATAAAATATAAGAGAATATATACCACTGGCAAATAATTTACTGCTAATTAACTTTCGTAAATAAATTTATTTAAAGAAAATTATTCAAACTCTCCTTCAATATCGAATGTGTTCTAGATTTTCATTAGCGTGACTCCAATGTCGATAATTTGATTGAGTCGAATTTTTCCCAATAACTCTCAATGGAGTCCAAGCTGTCCCAGAGGACTGGGAGAAATTAAATCGACAATTATATTGGTAAGACCTTTGTCAAAGTTTCAGCTAACAATTATACCTATTTAACTACATACTTACATTTTTGCTGCCATACCCAGGCCTGTTTTCAGCCACGTTTTGCAATCTTCATCGACAAATAAATAATATTATTTTTCGAAAAGATGGCAAGTTCAACAGATTTCTCCATGAAAACAAAAACCGTTAATAAAAATAATGATAATTTTTTCATTTGGAATTAAATAAAATCAACAAATTTTACATTCGAGGAGGCTCGTGAGAAATTAAAGATCGAAAATCAATAGATCAGTAAAGTCAGATTTTTAAAAATTAAACTAAATAAAATAAAATATTTTAATATAATTTTTAAGGTTTTTACGTAATAATTTTTAAAAATATTTTATTTATTTTCATTTTTGTTGGGAGATTATCCAAAATATTTAATCTATTTAAATAAGTTAAAAGATCCTCATTAACGAAGACCTCATTTATTATTTTATTTATTTATTTCTGACAGAGGTGATCAAACTTATTCTATTTGGAATTCGCAAGTTTGCTTAAACATGTTAAGTTAATAAATAATAATATTAACAAGAATTTTAATAAGTTAATAATAATAAGAAGAAGAATTTTAATAAGTTAATAAATAATAATAATAATAATAAATAAATAAATCAATTAATTATTATTAATGAAAAAATCAATTTATTATATAAAATAGTGCGAATTATATATCTTTAAAGCAATACTTCGGAATTATTTGATACATATAATTCATTTCTGTGTTATACATTAATAATATTTCTGAAAGTAATAAATTATCATGCTAATTTTCAATATATTAAATTATTTTATAAGATTTTTTCAATCAAAATTTTATTTTATTTCATTCGATGAAAACAACATTAAATAACTTTGAGATATTTATTAAAAATATAAGTCACATTTCATAGAATCAAACTCCAAAAGTAATTTTTAATTTAATTAAATAAAATTAAAACTAAGATAGAAAAAATATTTATTTTAAGTCAAAAAAAGAAAATAAATATTTTCAATTTAAAAAATAATGGAAAAAATTAAAATATATAAACATACATAAATAAATAAATATAGTTTTAATATCTTGCTTTTCTTCATTCAATTATAGCTTTGTGTTGCTAAGCAGTTGTACTTTTGATTATTATACCTTATATAATTCATAGTATATATTATTAATCATTTATTATATTGTTATTGTTTTATATTATTGCATAATAATATTATAATTACCATTATATATTATTGTCGTTGCCATGTTAGTTACTGCAACGTTATCAACCGTTTCTGAATTCATAAAGTCAAGATTTGGTAACATGTTTATTCGATGAAAATAATTGAATGTGTTGTTGTTATCATTACTAGTAGTAAGTTAGTTAAATAAATTCTTTTTTAATATTAATTTAATTATTTAATTTTAAAAAGAAACCTTTTAATTTATTAAAATTATTTTAAAAATATTTTTTATTATTTAATATTAATTAAAATTTAATCTTTATAATAATATAATAATTACCATCATATATTATTATTAATATATTTAATATTAATATTATTATTTTCATATTTTTAATAAATATTCCTAAATTCTTGCTATTGTTATGTTAAAAATTAAATAAAAATGAAAAAAATTTTTTTGTTCATATTCTTTTAATAAATAGAATATCTTAATTTTTCTCCTTGGAAATTCCAAAGATTGATCGTTTAGTTTTGATCAACTATTATTAACTAATCATTCAATTAAATTGGTTTTATAGTATTAATAATAATTATGAGTTCCGTATATGATATATTGGCTTATGATTTTGTTTTAAAAAGTCCTGACTCTTATCTAATCTCATTTAAAAATCAGCGTCCGGTTTTCCTCGTATTAACTCCAGCTGGTCCTACGTGAATGCTTTACCTCGGTCCTTAAATATCTCTAAATTTCGATAATCCACATCTTTGTTGTTGAGACCAGTTAATAGAATTAGGAAGATATAAATCCTGTGTTTTCCGGGGAAAACATTGAAAAAGAAATTGTCAATCAGGAAATGAAGAGATCATATAAATTATCCAAACATTGGCACAGTATCAACAGCTCTAAAATTAAGCTCATTAATTAATTTAGTAGAACGATCTTGACATTGAGCACTGATGAAGTTGCCAACAGTGTCATCCCAAGAGCCACCCCCCATTGACGGATCCGACTAATTATCGATTGCGACTGCAGCCAGGCTGCAGCAGAGATACTGAGCAATTCTTTATTAAATTTACCAAATCAACCGTGCCGCTATGTCAGCATAATTTCACGCGTCTTCGTTATACATCTCTGACCAGACCGAGTCCCACTCTGCTGGTCGGCCCCTGTTGCTGCCGGTGACGACCAACCGTCTGACCACCACAACCGTCGTCCTCGTCGTCGTAGTCGTCGTCATCGTTATAACTCCGATTCATCTCTTCGTCTCTTTTACTTGGTTAACTTTTGATATCTTAATATGAATTATATTGATAGGAAGAATTATTTCTTGTGATTAAAATTCTCAATCTGCTCTGATTTATTGTATATAATATTAAGATTTTATTTTTATATGAAAGGGAAACCGTTTCACAAATCTACAGAGTAAAAATAATTAAAAGAGAAAAAATTGTCGGAATATTTTAAAATAAAAATTATTTTTCAAAGAGAAATTTTGTAACGAAAGAGTCTGGAAAATTTATATAATTAGAAACCCTTAAGAACGATGATAAAGATCTTTTCGTTGCTTAAGTGAACTATTAATAATAAGGTAAAAAATATTATTATTATTTTATTCCTATAATTTTTTATTATTTTATTATTATTACTATTTTATTATTTTTATTATTATTGTTATTATCATTAATGAATATCGATTAAAATTTTAATTTCAAAAAGGTTTTCATCAGCTTCAACGATTCATCTTGTTGATATCATCCAATGAAGATCACCATAAATCCGTTTATTGGTACCAGGACATGTATAATGTTCAACATATCCATAATCATTTCCACATTGAAGAAATAATCAATTTGAAACAATATCAAAAATAATAATAATAATAACGAAATATTGCTCATTTCCCAATCTAAAACCTGACTTTTGTCGAATTACTTTCATATCGCTGGATCCAGAGCGCAGTAATTAGTCCATTTTTCGTTGGGAAAATGTGCTCAGCTTACGACTGCCGGTGATTATTGATGGTAATGGAGATATACAATAATAATAACAACAACAAGACATGGACATTTTCTGTTTTTCCTTTATTGATTATTTATTTTAGTGGCCTGTTTCAAAAAGTCTGTTAATGGAAACTCGAGAAGCAGAACAACAAAGACGCTGTACTATCTGCTCCGTAATTAATTGGTATTTTGATAAAGTCTTGTGTTAAATTGAACCGTAAACGCTGCGGTAATTGTCAGTAATTATCGTCGGTGGTTTCCCTAATTGTGGCATTATTCCCCTTTCATTATTTTTCAGACAACATTTTTAGTTAGTTTTATTTATTAGAAATGCTTTCATATTTTTCTGCGGGTGTTGGAATGATCCGTATGAATAAAAGAAGAATTGTGGAAATCTTTTTAATTAATATCAGCATTTATTTTTTCAATTATTTGTTCATAAAAAGTATTATATGATGAAAACAGTTCTTTTTGAATTAATGGATTTAATAAATGTTATTTATTTATTTTTGTTTAAATAATCCATAGTTGGATAATGATATTTGTGCGACTATTTAATTTAAGTCGATAAATTGAAAGGCTGAACCAATATTACTTACGTAATTTTCAAATTTTTATTATTTATTTAAAAAATTTCTGTTGTTTTTTCTTTTCCAAATTGTGTGGAACAAAAAAACCTCATTTTTTCATTAACCCTAATTCGTCCTTTAAAATTCCGTAAACAGTTGACTGTTGGAATGGAAAGTCTTTGAGACATAACACGAGTATTTGTCAGCTGAATTTCTGTCAAAATCTGTTTACTTGCTCGATTCGGACATAATTTCTGTGGTATTTGTTGTGTCACCATCTCGTTTATCAGTTTTGAAAAATTTGTCTTTTCTGAAGGTAGTGAAACTTTTTTTTTATAGTTTTCTTTGCAATGTAACTGTCGGCAAGTGCTTTTTAAAATTCTTTTTCAACAGTACTCGCACTGTAAATTTTTAAAAAAGAATTTTTTATATAAACGCGTTGTTCTTCATGAATAATTGATTTTTTCCAAATCTAAAATTAGAACTGTTATTTAAATTATAAGCGAATATACTAATCCATATTCAGCTATTTAAACAAAAATTATATAGAAAATAATGATTAATAAATATTTATTTAGTTTCTCATCTTCATTTTGCGCGAATTAGCCTAATAGAATAATTAAGTTTTGTATAATTTTTATTTATAATTACTGTTTAAATATACCGATATCTTAATCAATTTTATTGAGCTTGAAAAACCCTTTGCTATCAGAATTTACTTTTACTTAAATGAAATGCACTGAAAAATATTAAATAATAATAAAAAGATCAGAGAAAGATAAATAAATTCTTGTAAAATTAATCATTATAAATTGTTTGATACAAAAAGTTAATTTATAAAAAATTAAATAACAGTCTAAGATAAAAAAATCAAAATTTATAAATGTATATTGCATACATAATAAAAAAACAGTGCTGGAATAAAATCAATATTAATAATTACGAAATAATAAATAATTTAATAAATAATAATTAATAAATAATAAATAATAAATAATAATAATAGTAACAATAGTAATAATAGTAATAATAGTAATAATAGTAATAATAGTAATAATAATAATAATAATAATAATAATAATAATAATAAAATAATTTATCTTTAACACTTGATTATTAAAATTTTCACATGAACTTTTGTGTTTAATTAATAATTTTATGATATTTTATTTATATTTCTATACATAATTTTTGGCTGTTTGTTTTTGTTTATTTGAATGGAAATGTTCAAAATAAAATTGTTGACAGATAATTACTTCGTTAATTATTTAATCAAAGATTTAATTATTTCTCAAAACCACGATCTGTGAAAAACCATTCCTAAAACCAGTATTAATCAAAGTTTAAGCAAAACCATTAAAAACTTAATTAAAATATCACTTTATTAAAACAAAAACATCAAACAATAGATGGATTTGTCAGATAATAAATATTTGGCCTGTGTATTGAACTGCAAATGCAGGAAAACATAGACCTATGAACATATTTATCAGTGACAGTTCATACCGAAAACTTCTATAAAACGGATAAATATTCTGAATGTCTACACTTAATGAAATAGCAGCCGTATTTCCTGCCAGAGAGGGTGGACAAGTTCTCGTTCATTGTTGATAAATTCAACAATATCTCTTGCTTGCAACAATAGTCCCAACGAAATTGTTGATCAAAGTCAATTTTCCTTTTAAAATTCAAGTCCTCATTAATAGCTTATATTAGCAAATGATCACTCACTGTACACAGACCAAGAAAGAATATCCTTTAAAAGCTTGGTAAACAATGTCATTTGGAAATATGATATTTCTCTGTATTTCTTCAATTAATGCTCGAAATCTCTCCCCGTGCAGCCCAGCCTGTTTTGTGTTCTCCAGCAAATTTGGGTCTCTGATTTAGTTAAAAAATTTTTCGAGTTTGATGAGTATACGAAAGGTGTAAAAGATATAATTAAAGGATGAACAATATAACATTCAAAAGATGTTAATTTTATCCAATAAATTCAGAAATATAATATTACAAATTATTATTATTATTATTATGATTGTTATTATTATTATGATTGTTATTATTATTATGATTATTATTATGATTATTATTATGATTATTATTATGATTATTATGATTATTATTATGTTTATTATTATTATTTTTTATTATTATTATTATGATTATTATTTTTATTATAATAATAATTATTATTATTATTATGATTATTATTGTTATGATCATTATTATTATTATTATTATTATTATTATTATTATTATTATTATTATGATTATTATTATTATTATTATTATTAT
>JBBMKC010248488.1:0-10464 GCA_037834085.1 Bipalium vagum
GTATTAATATATTCTGTTATTCAATTAAATCCATTACTGTTTCTTTCAAATCCATTGATTTTTTATGATTAAATCATGTTTAACTTGTTAAATTTTCTCTAATTTAAACTTTATGTTATCTTTATATAAATAAACATAAATAACGTTATATATCCTGTATATTACTTTCTCGATAATCATTCTTTACTTTGTCTCATTTAATTAATCTTAACGAATATTTGAAAAAGTTTTATTATATTATATTCTTAATTTAATTAATTTTTTTTCTTCTTTTAATATTTTTCAACGTATATTTAATATTAAAAAGTTATTTTAAAAAATATGTAATTATAATATAAAATGAAACTATGCGGTATGGTCAATAGATACTTTAATCGTACAAGAACATTTATAAAATGTAATTAATCGTGTATTAAAATATTATTTTTCATTTCTTTAAATGTGAATAAATATATATACAATACGGTAACTCATCATTTTCTGATTTATAAAAATAATATTGTACTATTCCTTATGTACATTATTAATGGAATGTTTTAAGAGACCAATATTATAAATATGGTAAAACTACAAAATATAAATCTTTTTTCGTCAATTTACTTTCTTGTTTAGCTATTTTCCATCATATTTTTAATATAAATTAATTCATACATTATTCCAGCAGATTTTGTCTTTTTCAACGTTCTTTTATTATCGACTTCTTCCCACAAATTTGATGCCCCTTCGCGCCTTCGTCTCTCTGGATACATTTTGTATTCATTACCAAAATCGATTTCTCTCTCATACATTTTCATGTTTATTATCAAATCATATAATCATTTCATTATTTACATTTAAAATATAATGTATAGCAGAATATTTATTTCCCTTTGATAATCTTAAGTTTCCATAATATATAAAAATTTAAAATATATTTTATAAAGATCGTTTACTTTTTTTAAAATTAATTATTAATGGATATTTCACAAAATCAATGTTAAGAAAATCAGTTTTTTTAAAAAGATAAATATTTGGTTTTATTTCTCCTATTAAAATATAATAAATAATTAAAGTAATGATAAGTGACTTATATGGTAAATTATTAAGAAATTTCCATTTAAGCTTCTTCTGGACCCATTTATTCTTTCCTTATTTATTAAGTACGTATTTTAATATATACATATAGTAGTGCTCAAAAGTTAGTTGACACTGAAAATATAAGTGTTTTTATGAAGTTTCTTTTTTATTATGAATACCCAAACAAATATATAAATATGTGTTTTCGTAAAGGCTAATCAAATCAATCAAACGAAAATTGTATTGAAATTGATATTAATTAAATGAAATATTCAAGAAAATATGCAATATTAAGAGTTAATAAATTAGTTGTCATTGCCAATGTAACATGATAATCGCGAAACCTTTAATAATATATTACACTAATTTTAAAAAATTTATTATTAATACAAGTGATCCAAACTAATATTTAGTAGCATGACCATTGAAAGCGATAACAGCTGCACATCTGCGAGGCATAGAGTCAATAAGTTTAATCAATTTTTCTAAAGGAATTTTAATCCAACTTTCCTGTAAATTTCTAAAGAAATCTTGTTTATTGGATATCTTTTAAACTCGGATAGTACGATCAATCTCCTCCCATAAATGCTCAATCGGATTAAAGTTTGGACTCTGACTAGGCCACTTCATCACGGATTTTGTTGCGTTCTAGCATTTGTTTAATAACTTTGGATGTGTGTTTGGGGTCGTTATCCTGCTGAAATACCCAGCCTTCTTTTATGGCTGGTACCTAATTTTGGTATCATATATTTGCATGTTCGTGATGCCGTTTATTTGAATAAGAGGTCCGACTCAATCTCTGGAAAAACAACCCACACCATGAAATTTCCTCCACCGTGTTTAATAGTCCGAATCTGATATCTTACATTAAATCTTTCGTTAACAGATCGACGAACATATAGAATACCATCACTAGATAGAAAATTAAATTTGCTTTCGTCTCTCCAGAGCACCTTAGAACAATCTTCAATTATCCAATCTTTATGAAGGCGAGCAAATTCAAATCGGGCCATTCGATTTTTTTTCGATATAAAACGGTTCTTGCTGGGATGTCTTGCAAATTGTCCAGCTGATTATAGAAGTCTTTTTACAGTAGAAACACTGATTTTATTTGATGCGTTGGAATGACTTTGATTAATTTCACTAACAATATCGACAGCAGTTTTTAGTGAATCTGCTTTTGAGGAACGAATAATGATGCGCTCTTGATGAGCAGTTGTTTTCCTTGGTCTTTCAGATATTGGTGTATTAAAAATAATTCCATTTCTGTTAAATTTATTGACCAAATTGCTGATTACATGTTGCTTAAGCTCAAAATCGCGCGAAACACTTGCTTGTATTCTTCCTCTTTTAACTACCATAACAACTCGTTCCATAATATCATGACTATATTTTTTTCTCTCACCATAATTGAAACTAAATACTTTTAGACATTATTTTAAGAAATTAGTTTATAATCTTACTGCAAATTGATTATAAATAAGATGACAACTAATTTTTGGGCGCTTGTTTTTAATGGTTTATGTTTTTTTAAAATTTTATAAATTTAATTTTTTAGAGTTTATTTCTTCGCATATGTAGGAAGATTTTTAACAACAAAAATTTAACATAATTATCTAGTAACAGCTAAATTTACTTATGAAAACTCAAAATTCGCGTATCAACTAACTTTTGAACGCTACTGTATATATTAAGTAAAATTGACAATTTCAATAAGAATAGGTCATAAATAAAAGAAAAATCTCCATTGGATAATCAGAAATTTTATTTATTAATAATCAGACATTTGCCAAGTAACAAAACAACCAATCCCTCACTTTATTGTGAACAACTCAAGTGAGTCAACACTCCAGTTCAAGCGAAGAGGAGAATATCTCACCGATTGAGACTGAGATATTTGTTTTTTCTAATGATTTAATAAATTCATTTTGTTATCTGGAATCTGCAGCAAGGTTTTTATTCGTATACAGATGTATTTTTCAAAACTGTCAAAATTCAGATATTTCTGTGTTACCTTTGCAGTTTAAGAATATTCACAAAAATTGTTTCGAAGCGAAAATTATTTTGATACGTTTAAAGTAAAATATTTTATGATATTTAAAAAAAATGTTCTAATTTTAAGACTGAAATGAAAGATTTATCATTAATTAAATGTTGATGATTTTTAATGGGTCTCTGTAATTTTATATTGATTCATAAAATATTTATTGCCAGTTCATAGTAATTTATTAAATGGGTCCTAAAATTGTTCATTATATATTTTTAAATGTGCTCAAAGTTCATAAAGTTTGCTGTATAATTATGGAATTGAAGAAAAAATTATAATTAACACGTGGTGTGATTAAAAATTCCTTGGACTCTTTGATAAAAAAGACTACTTAAGCAAAACTTTGTATTTAGGACCGTAAACTACAATAGGTAAATAAACCTATATAATCTATTTAATCACCTTCTGCTTTTAGGCATTTCTTACGTGGATTTATCACAGAAAAGAGACGATTTTTAAAGAAAGTAATAGGTTTTTCATTGAAAAAACTTGAAATATTCGTATGAGATCATCTTTAGACCCAATTCTCTGACCTCGTAGATGCTTCATTAGGTGATGAAACAAGAAAAAATTATTGTGAGCGAAATCAGGACTATAAGGTGGATGTAAAACCAGCACAAAGTCTCTTTCTCATATGAGATCCGCAGTTTGGTTAGGAGTCTGATCAGTTCTGTGTGCAGTATAAAGTGAAATAGGTCTTGATTCTTTGGCTTCCGTCGCTGATTTCTCAGATCACTAAGCAGTGTTAAATAAACAATACGTTTATTTTGAGAAAGACATGTCAAATTATTTTTCTAAAAATTTTATGTTAAACATCAAAATAATTAAAAAATCAAAATATCAATAAAAGGTAAACAATAATCAAATCAGAAAATCAAAGTTGTTTTGATTATCTTAATTATATTTTGATTTAATGTTTCTACCAAACCTACTTTATGACAAATTTATTGGCTACTTCTTAATAAATGATTTTTGTTGCTGTTTAGTCCCAGTTATAATGGTTGTTTTTAATTATGTAACGAAATACTCTGAAATAGTTAAACCGAAAACGAAATTACGTATGACTCATCCTAATATTTTTAGAAGTATAACTAATATAAATAAATCAAAATTATTGTACAAAAAACTTGTACAATAAAAAATGTAATAGAATCATTTTCGTCTAGCAGAAATTTTTTAGTCAGTAATTATTAACCAATCGTGCTCTGTATTTTTGAAAGCCCATCTTTATTATTAAAGGCATAAAATATATGATAAACATGTTTTTATTCGGTTATTCAAAGTAACCTGGGTTATCTAATTAGGCTATTTTTTTAGACTTTTAGTTTTAACTTTTTATCGTTCATAAATGTCATTCGGTTCAAGGGTTATCCAAATTCCTATTTTGTAATTTCACTTAACAATTGTTAATGAACTTATAATTATTTTTTTAATGAATAAAAGTTGTTAATAAAATCATTTATTAATATTAAACAATCACAATGGTCTTTGTTGTATTACAGGTTTGGGAAACAACACTCATTCTTCAGCATTTGATAGAGAAAATGTAATCTCAATCAAATGTGAAAAGAATAGAATTAGAAGACCTAATGTATATCTTTAGTATAAATACGTTTATCATCTTAATAAAAATTCCTGAGAATTTTCTTTTGATGAAATATATTATATCGTGATATTTCGCATCTCGTGAAAAAATATTTCGTATGCAGTGTATGGTTACAAAAATATTTCTATAATTATAAATGTAATAATAATATTAATGTTAATTATAATAATTATTATAAATGCATATCATTATTATATTTGTCGGGAATATTTTTTCATGTTAAAAAAGATGTTTGGTATTTCCATTTTTATTTTAATATTCATTATCAAATAATTCTCTATTTTTTTCTATTCGTTGAACCATTTTATTTGCATTTAATTTAATTCTGTGTTAAGTACAAAGTACTTTTATCACAGGGAGATAATTAAATATTCACATTGAGGTAAAAATAATTATACTTTTAAAGTACACATACACTTTGATAACAGTTGATAATATTAGTTTTCCATAGAAATACAAAATAATAAAAAATATTTTTATAATTTTTTTTTCTAAGTTAATTTATATTATTATTTAATAAATTAAATAATTTTAATTGTTTAAATAAAAAAATAAAATAATCATAAAAATAATATAATTAATTACATAAGATTATAATTTAGAAAATAAAATAAATAATTTATCAGTTTAAATAAATTAAAAGAATAATAAAATTAATTTTATAATCTTTTATTAATTAAATATTCATCGAGTGACCTGTTCAGTTTAGGGACGTTCATTTCTTGCACGAAGATTTTGAATAAAACGTTTATTTATTTTTTGTCATTTTCCTTTACCAAATCTCCAATGTTTCAATCTCCATTGTTTCGCTTTATTATTCTTTATGTGTTCTGACTATTTGCAGTCGACCTCATCAATAAATTACAGTGCAAATCATAAATTATTAACAGAAAATCTCAAAAAAATTAAAATCGTTTCAATAAATATATAAAGTATCGTTTGACAAATCTCCAGACAATTTCCCAATATTATCCCTATAAAGCTCTTCATTTCCGTATTTCAAAGCTGAACAATTTACTTGTTTGAGTTAAATGACTTGTTATATATATATAAATTTGAAAAAGTAGGAGGTTTCTGATGTATATTTTATAAATTCTACAGTAAAATAATGAGTAAAAGCATATTTGTATATTTCATCTTGTAGTATAGATAATTATTAAAATATAAATAATATTCAAAGATTTTCTCTTTAGATAATAATTCTATTGAAAATAGAATTTCTCTCTCTTTTCTTTTTACAATTTTAAATAATACAAACTCTATTCAAAGCAAACAGAGATACATAGGAAATTTACAGTTTTTATTTATTATTCTTAATAATATTTTTTTTACTTTGTATGACGTTCTGAGCTTATAGAATAACTGTACAATAATTTAAACAAGAACGATATATACGAATGAATTTAAGAAATAATAAATGTACAATATTCCAGGTAAAATTAATGTAAATGATCATTTATTTATTACGGAAAGAGGAAAATAATAAAATAATAAATTATCGATATCCATTCCTTTTAGTGAAACAAACGAGTGAAAGATGACCACATGTATTTCCTTTTTTCATTTGATGAATATCAAAGCTGATATTTCTGCAATGGGATTTCTGTTACTGAAATCCCATAATAAATACTAATCACTTGGTATAATATAATTATGAGTTGTATAAATTCTTCTATTTAAATATTAGTATAATTGAAAAACCATTAGCATTTCAGTTGTTATTTAATATTTATCTAAAATATTTTAATATTTGTTTAATCAAATCAATTAGAACATCAAGTAAAAAACTAATTTTGAAAGTATAGGTTTTAATGAAATATTCCGTTCAATATTAACTCAATATCTTTAGAAAGAAATGAACTACTTCATACATTTTCTTCATAAAAATATTTTAGTTACTATTAATAATTATTAAAAATCAAAATAGCTGAGTATTAATTACCTACGGTTTTAAAAAGAAAGTGTCTGCAATAGACATCGCCAATGAATTTTTATGATGCTTAGATACCAAATACTTAGTTTTCATATTAGACTTGGATTAAAAAATGTTTTTTGTCAAAAATTCCTTTAATAAATGTTTGTTATGAAATCTATGCATTTCGAACTTTATGGCCTACAAAATAAAAAGAAATATATTAAATACAATAGACGAATTGATAACAGGAATTGTTATTAAAGTTTTTCAAAATATATGAAATGTGCCAGTAATTTATAAATAATCAAATAACAAATTGCTTTTGGAAAAAACTATTTTAATGAAATATTCCGTTCAATATTAACCCAATATCTTTAGAAAGAAACGAAATACTTCATACATTTTCTTCATAAAAATAAATGTAAACTAATTAACATAATATAATTTATTAGCATAACCTTTAAATAAATTAAAAATAAAGTTAGTTGTATATACAGTGAATATGTTTTACTACAAAGATTTTTTATGGATTTATTTTATTCAATTTTATTTGAATTTTAAAATTGTGGATGAAAAGTATATTAGACATTGTAATTTTTATGAATTTGTAAGGAATGCAACAGAAGAGTGCAGCTGATGACAAAAAATGCCAGCATTGATTAAAAATATCTTCGAACGAACAATGTTTCGTTGGATGATGAAAGTGGTAAGTGGTATGTATCTAGTTTTGATTAGGTTGCACTTGAAACCACTTTAGTCCTCCAATCACACAACAATAACTTATCACAGTATTAAATTGTTCCAAAAACGATTTTCAAGTAAATGGAATCACCTGGAAAGGTTCAAAAATTGGAAAACGGATTACTCACAAATTATTAGAAATCAATCGCAATCACAGAATCCAAAATTACAATTCAGGTCTCCAAGGTGAGCACCCTATAGCTTTAGAACAATGTAGGTAATAAATATTTTTTATATCAAGTCAAAAACCGTTTGCTGATTTAGGAGAAAATTACGGTTGGATATAAAAAATGTATAATGTATTCAGAAACGACATTAGTCTTGAGTAGACATGATATCATTATATTTCAATGAAAAAATGATTACATTTTTGTGTTTGATTTTTAATAAGAACATTGCTATTTTTATCTCTTAAATTATTCGTTTCAGTCTGTTAGTTACTATCACATTTTTGGTATTGTTTGAACCAATTAAGTCAAAAGTGAAAGAAATATTTATTTCAAGAAAATAATTTAGTATTTTGCCTAGAACATTTACCATATCATCGAAAGTTTGTTTATAATAAATATTCAATTACCGCGCAATATTTAAAATTTTACATTTTTGAAATAACGACAAACAAAATTTGAAAAATGAGCTTCTTATTTTAAATATTGACATGAAATAGTTCACTTGAAAATAGTGCATAAGTTTATAATTAAACTTTACTATTTAAAGGTGAGGTTAAAAGATATTCAGCAATCTTAATATATAATATAACTTTATCGACCATACTGCCATTTAGACAATCCTCAACATGTACATTTAAACCTACGGTTACTGTTCATCGCTTGTACTATAAAAAACGTTTTCTCTCCTTTCACCTCTGAAATGGTCCAGGATATTTTCTGAGATATTCTGCTCCTTTTAAATGTATCTGTTTGGTGGGCCAATGGGAGCGATTTCATTTGTCAATTATATTATCAGTTGGGAATCTTAGTAATTACATTAGCAGTAGTATAAAGAAAAATTGGATCAAGTGAGCGTTTTTTAATATTTATATTACATTATCCTCAGATTTATAAAAGAGTTAGATTAAATTAAATAGAAAATCGCAAAAATTTCAAACTTGTCTATTTATTATAATTTTTTATAATTTTGTCATTATTTAAAATATAAATTTTAAATTTTATTTTGTTTGAACTTGGAGCTCCACACTCAAAAAATGATTTAAACAAAATTTCACAAAAGATATTCCCTATAATGTCTCTGAGTTCCTGACATTTTTGGAACATAATTCAATTTATATATTTGTAATGGAGAAAGGTTTTCGTTGAAATTCTTTGCATTAAATGAATCCATATTTACTAATTCAATCCAGAGATATAGAAAATGGAGACTAATGATAATTGATAATTTATTTTTTATTCTGAAAAAATTTCCTCTTTTTCCTTATCAATTACTATAAAGAAAAGGCAGCGAGTAATTTGGGAAAAGAAATAATTTATTATGCTTTTCTGAAGTAATAATAATAATAATAAAATATTTATTTTATTTCTTTCATTCATCTTAAGAGCGAAAGTGTTGTCAAAGTAAGTTTTAAAATATTTAATAATAATATAAAAAAATATTATTTATTATGAACGTTTTAATTTAAATGTAATAAATTAATTTTTGAATTAGTTTTTATTTGAAATATACTTTTTATATTATTATTTTAAATAATATTTTTACGAAAAAAATAAGATATCAATGCTGCTTAAGAACTTATGGGTTCTTATTTAAAAATATTATTACTCGAACGGATTATTATATTATTATTTAATAACGAAATAATTGCCAGACAATTCGGGCATTGAATTAATAGTTTTGTATGATTTCTGTAGCAGAAAATCGGATATATCAGAAAGATAAAATCCATTTTCTTAAGGAATTTCAAATGATTATATTATTTATTTATATTTTTCAAAATAAGAAAAAAAAGTATAAAAATAATAATAAATGTTAATTACCAATTTTATTCATTTTATCATTAGATGAATTATAATTTAACATGATTTTATTATTTTATTGTACCTTTTATTTTGTTTTAGCACACTATTTTTATTATTGACAAATCGAATTTATTTGAAACTTCCTTTTCTTCTCTGAGCCTGGTTTATATTTTATATTTTATATAAATATTAAAAAGTGATAGAAAATTTTATTGCAGCCAAATAAAATTATATTTTATTTCATTTAACAATTGAGAAGGATTTTTAAAATTGATTTCGATACTTATAATAGTTCTAAGTAATATTTATCAAAAAAAATAATTAAAGAAATGTTTAAATGATAATATATCGAAGTAAAATAGTACTTAAAGGACATATAACAACAGGTTGTCGTGTTTTTAAAATAATAAATGCTCATAAATATTATGGAGTTATTTATATGAGAATATCTCATTATTAATTATACAAAAATTAAAATTGTATTTTTTATTATTAAATATTATTTATTTATTTATTTTACACTTTAAATTATTTTAAACAATTTTATTCAGCAGATTACATTTCTAAGAGAAATCTGGAAATTTTTCATAAGTAAATTAAATTACTCCTGATTAGATAGAAATTGATTTCTTCGTTAAGCTTATCGATTCAATATAAGTTTTCAATTCGTAATTAATAGCTCTTTGGAAAATTAGGATTTTGTGTTTTTTAATGGTATTAATAAACTTTTAATACCTAATACTGAAAATATACCATATCATAATCGGTTTAAAACTGCTTTACTAAATAAATATTAAATATTTAAAATGATAATCACATATAAACTTAAAATTATTTATTACCTGGTTATTTAAACAAACAATTAAGAATTCTTTTATAAATTTACTTCAAATCAATGTACTTATTAATTAATTATAAAATATTATTATATTGAGAAATTTTATTGCAAACTATTAACATTTATAAAAATCTTAGTTTATGTACATCTTATATTTATATTGAGTTATAAATAATTAAAATGTAAACCAATCTGTCCATGACCAGATATGAAAAGAAATAATAATAATAATAATAATAATAATAATAATAATAATAATAATAATAATAATAATAATAATAATAATAA
>JBBMKC010248499.1:0-10462 GCA_037834085.1 Bipalium vagum
TAGTTTAAGAACATAAAAGGATTAATTATTTTTAATTAATAGAAGATTACTGAAATCCAAATCAGCCTAAGAAAAATCCTTAAAAGACTTTGAAAGTAAATTCTTTTTAATTACCTTTCTGGTTGAATGAAATGCTTGCCTGTACCAATATATTTTAACAGACATCTCATAGCTTACCCACAAACATTGTTATAAACAATCCATTATTTCTATCATAATTCCATCGCTGATAAATCCCTAAAGATGATTTATTACCATTGTTATTCGGTGTTTCAGTTTCCTCATGATGATTAATTATGCCAATATTTTCGGCCTTTTATAAATATTCGTGTAATTTTTGATGCTCACTAATATGATTATAAGTAGTGATTCGAAGAATTAGTTTGTTTGAATTTTTTTAAATAAGGACCTCACGCCATGATTAACAATTTTTAAATGGTTTTAATTTAAAGTTTTTAAAAATTATAATATTACGTGTTTTAAATTTTTAAATAAATGTTGGTTAATTTTAAAAAAAGTAAATAATTTTAATAAAAGGTGAGGTCCAAGTTTGAAAAGTTTGTTTGGTTAACCGGATTTAATGATATATATTATTATTATTGCTTCGACTTTGAATTCTTATTTACAAATGACTACACAAGAACATAACTATGATTATTTATTATTTATTGCAGATTTATTAATTATAATTTTACTTTTATTAATATTATTGTTATGATTATTTTATTACTAAAATCATTAAATTTATTATTACACTATTGATTGAATTTCATATTTTTTAAATAAAGTTTTTATTAATGATTAACTGGTGTAAAATCAATTACAATTTATATTGGTTTTAAGGGAAATTTATATATCACTAATAATTAAAAATAAAATAATAAAGACACCAATATGATTAAAACTTTAAAATATATTTAAACAATTATACATGTATTATTAATAACATGAAAAATGTTCATTATTCTTTGATCTGATTATTTAATTGCTCTTTTAATTCGGTTCTCTTTCTTCGTATCAAAAGGGGTCTTTATAACTGTTGATGCAATGCTGGAACAGTTGAAGCACGAAAAGAGCGTTGATGTTTATTCTTATGTCTCCCATATAAGAAGTCAACGAAATTACATGGTCCAAACCGAAGAGCAATACATATTCACCCATGACGTCTTGTTGGATTACATACAATCAGTGAATATCGAAATAACAGGCCAACAGCTTTACAATCATATTGAGAAGTTGAGTAAAGTGGAGTATGAAAGAAATGATCTTCTGCAACTCACTGGTTTCCAACTGGAGTTCAAGAAATTGCTTCGAATATCCAATCTGTTTCCTCATGCCATCCAGTCCACAAAATCCGATTGTTCTACAATGTCATCTGATTCCTTTGCAGGTCCATTGGACTTTTGCTTAAGCTATTATGATACCTCGTCCTTAACGGTAAATTATTAAAACAAATATAAGTCTATATTTTAAGTCACGAAAATAAAAAAACCAAAAACAATTGATTTATAATTCTCAGATAAATCAGTCCAAAAATCGTTCACTTCACTGTTTACCTCCAGATATAAATCGAGTGACATTGTGCCCAATAAGACTGGTTGAGGGGTCAGACTATATAAATGCTTCATGGATTGATGGATTTCGATCTCAGAAAGCATATATAGCGACTCAGTGCCCTCTCAAAGAGACAACAGAAGATTTTTGGAGAATGCTTTGGGAATATGACTGCAATATTGTTGTCAGTCTTAATTACGTTCCCGAGTATAGTCAAGTATCACTAATAAAATTACTGGATTGTTCATTTCATTAATTAGTACTGGCCAAAAGAACGGTCAGCTAGGTACCAGTTTTTTGTTGTGGATCCAATTATGGAGTATGACATGTCTCATTTTATCATGAGAGAATTCAAATTGACCGATGCCAGAGATGGACAGTCAAGGATAATGAAACAATTTCAATTTATAAATTGGATAGAAGATTCTTGTCTGCCAGTTTCCACAGAACAATTCCTTAAAGTAATTGAACATGTTCAAAAGGCAAAAGATCAATTTTGCCAAAATAAACCTCTAACTGTCCACTGCCAGTAAATAATATATTATTTTATACTAATTATTATCATTATAAATAATTCACCTTTATTAATTATTTTTTGTAATTATCATAGCTCAGGATCATCAAGAACAGGGATATTCATTGCCCTATCCATTCTCCTGGAAAAGCTCAAAACAGATAATTCTATTAATATCTTTGAGACGTTCAAGCTTTTGAAATGGCAAAGACCATCATTAATAGAATCCGAAGAACAGTACCAGTTTTGTTATACGGCTTTATTAGAATACCTGACATTATGGTCGGCCGAAAGTTCAAGTTCATAATTAAGATTGTTAAACCCTCAGCATTTATGGAGATGTATAATTGATTTCAGATTACTTTTAAGATAAATAATTTATTGGTTTTTTTTAGTTTCGATAAATTTTCTAAATCAAATTAATGTCAATTTTTTTAAAATAATATTTTTACAATCAAAATATAAAATAATATTACTTATTAGTAACAAAAACAAGTTTAAAATGAATTTTCATTAACCTTTCCATCTTGGAGCTAAATAAGAGCTCCAAAGTTCAAAATTTAAACAAATATCTTTAACCGAAACCGAATCTCGTTTTGAAAAGTATTCTTAACTTTTAACATTCTTAACTCAAACAAATTACTGTACGAAATCAAAAACTTTTACAAATACTAAAATTTAATAATCTGATTACTTTATTTATTTTTTTCGAAAGCAATTTATATTTTTTTCTTACTCTCAAGAAACCCAATACTTCCGGTTATTTAGGCTAAAATATTCTCTGATTTAATATGATATTCCTATTACAATTATAGGTTTGGTGGTTAGATTAATGAAAGGAGAACATGATAATAAAGTAGAATTAAAAACACCAAATCAGAATAATGGTTTTATTTATTTTTTAATTTTAATTTCTCAATTCCAAACTGAAAAAATATAAATATTTTAAAAGTATTTTTCTTTAATTACTGTAATAAGTTTCTTTTGTCAGTTCCAGCAAAACTGATCGACAAAATTCTGGATTACAAGAAAATATTGTTTTTTGTAGTTGTTAGAAATTAAAAATTGATTATAGAATTTTTCTTTTCTGGTTTAATCTTTCGATTAATTTGTAACATTACACAATATTTTCTGAATTTTTATTTGTTTAGTATTTTTATTAAATTTTTAAATAACTATCCTAAATCTTAAAAATCTGAATATTCTTTTACTTATGATGGGTGTAATAATTAGTCTAAAATACAATAGGATGTATTTGTCAATAGCAAAATACAAATCAATTCATACGTAAAAGTTAAATGAACAATCAGATGATTTAATAATCAATAAAAAAATCAATTCAATAGAATACGATTTTGATAATAAGAGCCAATGTAAGTATTAAATTGTAAGTAATGATCAATACAATATTAATAGAGTCAAAAAAATCATTAAAAAGACGAAATAAATACTTTAGAGACAATTGAAAAAATAAACAATTTAGTATTGTAACCAAAAAGTTTCCAGGTTTTCAGAATTATGAAAACGTATAATTTTGAGAAAGAAAATCAAATTTCAACCAAAATTTCTAATACTGAGAATATTCTTAAGGCCAATCGCATTGGGGTCAAAGAGATATCTTGCCACATGACAATAGTAACAATATCAACCTGGGATAAAATAATTATTTCTTCAAAAAATATTAAAAGTTACTTCTGGAAAAAATCTGAAAATTTAGTAACTCCTAGACAATGAATAAGCTGTTCCTAATTTGCAATTATTCCAAAACAAAACTATTCCTGTCGCATTATTAAAATAATCTTGTTTCCTCGGCACAAAATATTCTCTTTTGTTCTCACAAATTGCTGTCGCTCACGTAAAATTTTCTCGTTTGTTCTGAAACTTAATCTTGTCTCTTCTCTTTAGAGAAAAACCCTTAAGACCAAGTCAATCAAACTCGTCGTTGGCTTTTAAAACCTATTCGGGATTATATATTATTTCCAATAATATTTTCTTTAGATGTTGCTATTTTCTAACATATGCGGGAAATGATTTATGAACATCTGTCCCTAATTCAGGACTATAAATAATAAAAACGCTGGTGTTGCTTTTGTAATGGAAATAGTTAAATTTATTAATGATTATTGTTTAAATAATCAAAACAGGAACGAAATTATTTTTTTTCAAATATATTTTTGGATTATGAAATTTAATATAATACTGAACAGATTTATAAGGTAACCACATCAGTAGACCCACTGGATGGAAGACTGTTACCCAAAATTCTGCAAAGAGGCGACAACATCGGAAATTTTATTGGCCGAAGTCATAGGTATTTTGATTTATTAGAAAAATCAAAAAAGGCCAAAGAAAGGATGATTTACGGTATGATTGACGAAGACCTCATCGAAGATTATGAAAGAACAGCTTCAAAAACAGATGGCCTCGAAGTTAGATTGCAATTAGCTTTTGCATAACCGGTGGACATGATATCAAATTAGGAAAACATATTACAATATTACGAAGAGGAAACAAAGATATTAAATCATTTGTGAAGATAATAAAGGAGAAAATGAAAAAGACGTTGGCGCATCAAATCACAGAAGAATATTTAACATCAAGAATGCTATTACACTGCGTGAATGACGAAGAAACGGTTCGGGAAGTAGAAACGAGGAAACTAAAAATATGGATGACATTGAAGCTCTGATGAAAAAAATGAAAATAGTTAATAATAAGAGAAACGAGAAAATTAATGTTGTCAAAAACTACAGTGATCAAGAAGAGTACAGTACAAAATAAAATGAAGATGGTACAGGCAACAAAGATTCCGAAACATCACACAGTATCGTAGAATTTTGCAGGATAAAGACACAAGACAGGTAACTACGATAATATTAACAGGCGAAGAGACCAAAATGAAATTGTTCGTTGGTCTTGCAAAAATTGGGACATTTAAGTAGAGAATACCCTGATAGAAAATGTTTCGCGTGCAGAAAACCTGGACATATTAAAAGAACATATCTCAATGTTGTCCACTTAATATGCAAAAGACATGGACATTATTCGTCAGAATGATGTGCAAAATTCGATTCACTTAGATACCAATCTGGACGTCACGGAGAAATGCAAACAAAAAAGAGTAAGTTTTAACAGGATGAATGCTATAGAAACCGACGAAGAAAGTTTAATTCAATTTAGTGATATGTCTGAAGATGAGAAACACAGAAGACAGGGCTCCCAAGTACGGGAGCTAGTCGGAGCCATCAACTAAATATTGTCAGTGATTATTCCCAAGAGGCCGTGTATGTAAAAGAAGAGATGACAGGGTGGACGAAAGGGTAAACAGATTTATAGAAAGAAATTGTTTTTAGGTGAGTAATAGATGTGATTCAGGATGGGCAAATATAGTCAGCAAAAATCAAAGTGCGATAATATATTACAATGTGATGCAGGGGAGGCTGAGTGTGACAGTAATGATACAAGAGTTGAAGTTTGAATGTTTACTAGACACAGAATCCAGAATTAATATTATGAGCAGTAATATAGCTAAAAGATTGTGTAACATTCAAATAAGAAAATGAGAAGACAGATTACAGTGTGTAAATAACAGTGCACTAAAAACTATGGGAAAATTATCAGTAAATGTTGTAATGTAGACAAGCAGAAATTAATTTTATTGTTGTAAAAAATGTTACTCCTGACTTGATAGGAGGTTTAGAATTACAACGACAATTTGATTTTGTATTAAAGCAAGAACACGTAATTTTGAAAGTGCAGGTAGACAAAATAGAAGACAGAAAAACTATGTATTTGCAATATTGAGGTAAAGTTTGGGAGACAAATAAACATTTGAGAAAGACAATGTAGAGCATTAACAGCGTTGAAAACAGAACGGAAATCGCAGTTGGTTAAAATTATACAGAAAAATTAAGACGCCTTTATGGCTGATAAATGGAACATCGGATGCACTCATTTAGCTCGATAAAACATAGAAACAACGGGTAATCTTATTAATATTAAGCCATTTAGACAGCCGATGAATTTAGAAGAGATGATCAATGAAGCCATAGACAACCTTCATAAGAATGACATAATTAGGAAATGTCAATCATCGTGAAACACGCCTTTAATATGTGTGGAAAAAAGAAAGTAGTTGGTATTTTGAAAGGAACAATTGTATATCTAGATGACATCTTGGTATTCTCAGACAATATCGTACAACATTACATAAGGATGGATAGTGTATTAAAAAATAAAAGAAGCCGGATTGCAAGTGAATCCTGAAAAATGCCAGTTTTCAAAAGAAGAAGTAAAATTCTTGGGACACGTTATAAATCAAAAAGGAATTAAGATGGACCCACAGAAGATAGAAGCTATTAAATATTTCAACAAACCAAACTGCTTAAAAGATGTACGAAGTTTCCAAGTAATATGCAATTATTATAGGAAATTCATCAAGGATTACGCAAGAAAAGCTGGAGCTTTGGAACGCATGTATCGAAATGTCAATAAAAAGCTTGTGTGGAATGAGATTGCAGGAGAAGCATTTGCGAATTTGAAAAATGCTCTGATGTCAACCCCAATACTGTGTTTTCCAGATCTAAGAAATACGGACGCAAGTTTAGACGCTATTGGTGTATTTTAACGCACATGGATAATAATGGTAAAGAACGGGTAGCAGCGTATGAATCTCACACATTGAATAGTCACGAAAAGGGTTACTACCTGACCAGAACAGATTTTTTTGCTATTTAATATTTTTGTAAGCATTTTAATCATTTTTTGTATGGCAGGAAATTTTTGTTACGAACATATCACAAGGCTATTACATTTATGGTAAGCACAAAGAAGCCAATCACATCCCAGTTCCAAACATGGATCAATTATTTGAGCAGTTTAGATATTCAATTAGAGTACCGTAAATGGATGGAACATACAAATGCAGATTTGCTGTCAGGGCTAAAATGCGATACATGCACTCAATGTCAGATACAACATGAAGAAGTTAGATCAGGAAAACCTAAAAGGAAAAATTAAATACAGTGAATATGAAAACCTCAATGTGATAAAGAATAATAAGGAAGAAATTTTTATTTCAGGTGAAGAAGCGATAAATAAAATTAAAGAGATTTACACGCTATTGACCCACGCATGATTAGAAAAAGTTGAATACTATATGAAAGATAGAAGCAAAATGAAAAACATGGACAACTGATCTAGCAGGTAGTGCGATCATGCGAGGCTTGTCAAATACATAAAATGCAAAACATCAGGACAAAGGAGGAGATCATAAAATTAGAAGCAACCGAAATATTTTCTGATATATACGTGGATATATACGGGCCCATAAGAGATACAGGAGATCAAAAGAAATACATACTTGGAATAATTTATCTGTTTAGCAAATACATCAATAAATGGACAGGATAATGTCATATTATGGAAGGCGATACTAAATAAATGAATACTGCGATTTGGATGTCCAGATCGAATACATGTGGATTGCAGAAGAGTTTTTGAGAGAAATGACTAAACAAACTAAACATTGAACTATGTTATTCAAGTCCTTATTATCACTGCACTAATGGTCAAATGGATAGACAATTCCGCACAATGAGAGATTTTATTAATGCTACCTTGTATGAGAGACACAAGACTGATTGGACAAAAATCTTGCCAGAAGTAGAATTTGCAATAAATGCCACTTTACAAAAGATGATTAACAAGAGTCCGGCAGAAGTGGTCTTTGGAAAAAATATATTCAGAGAGAATTATTATGGAGTAAAAAATTCTTAAATGGAGAGAGGACAGTTACCCTATAGCAGTGACAAGACGAAGTTTCAAAGAAGGTGAAGAAGTGTTTACAAAGGACAGGATGTTCGATTCCCTCAACAGATGACCACCTCCGTTAATCACGGTTGGTAATCTTGGGACCTGAACAAGTTTACCGACGGTATCGATGAGACCACTAAATTTTTATATTTTTTGTTGTTTAGAGCAGAAATCGGTTATTATTTAATATTTAACAATTCGATCCGATTTTAATTATTAATTATTTATTACCAATTCATTTATTATTATTGATCCTTATGAACTAAAATTTTATTCGATTATTCATTTGCGACTTTGACTTTGTTAATCCCTTCAAGATGATTTATCATGAATTTTTTGAGTTATTGTGATATAAATTTATGTGTTTCGAGCTTGTTGATTGTGCTACCAAATTACACCACCAAATAGTGATCGAGTTAAATTTAGAGTTACTGACCAAATTACACATTTTGATTTTAAATAAAAATTCAAACTACCGATATCTACTTAAACAATTAGAGATGATATGGAAAATTTTTCGACGAAATTATTCTACTCTAATGATATTACATTAACCATTTACAAAAACAAATGTTAATACTGAGTTCAATACAAAACAGTGTAACATGCGATAGATCTCACTTTTGCTTATTATAATAAAATGAAGTTTGGAGTTGATGTTATAGACCACATGCCTAGAAAGGTTACCATTAAATGTAAAACCAATAGATGGCAACAGCATGTCATACAGGAAAACTAATGGTGACAATAATCCAATTAATGAAAGACTTTATTTTAATTTGGAGAGGAATTCGCTGCTAACTATAAACCAGTTCCTAAAAACCCGGTTGAAAATTTACCATCTCGTGGTTTAACAATGACTAATCTATGACAGTGCCAAATTACTACTACTCCGGGAATAGATCAACTAAAATATGCAAAATTTGCTAAAAAGCATTCTTGTGGAATTTATATAGTTAACAAACTTGTGGTGTTCCAAAATTGTTGTAAATGACAAAAAATTTTTTTAGGTGTCATAAAACAGTTTTTGGTCTTATTAGTTATACGTCAAACATCCATTACTACAAACAATTCACGCTTAGTAAGTCTCATTAAACCCAATAAATATTAAAATTATTTAACATATATTAAGTTTGAGACGAAAGCTATAGTGATTCAATTATCACACAAAAAGCATTGTAGTCATTTTAGATCGTATAAGAAACAAAGATATTTTATTACAGCAGACTACGAAATCGTAATACATCACATTTCATTCACTTGCCCCGTAAATTGATACATACTTAAGGCTATATTAAAGTTCCTTGATATAAGAAGTAATCAGCTAAGAAAACACTGTACATGATTTGAAATTAAAAACCAAATCAATTAACACGTATTTAAATTAATATTTATAAACACAAAATTACCCAAACCCTAAATTTAATCTTAAGTCGAAACTGCTAAATATGACAAATACCTAACATAATACAGTAGTAATAATTACATGCTAGATTCTTTTGTCTTTAGATTGCAATTAACTTTAATAAATAAACAAGAATCTGGAAAAAATAAAAGTAAAAATCAATTCACAAAACATAAATACAAAAATTTTTAATTTTATTCTTGGTCTAAATTTTGAACTTCACTTCATATTCACAAACACTTAAATAAATCCATAAAATATTCTTTTTTTACTATTAAAATCATTTGTTGAACTAAATTTTTATTATAAAAACAAATGAAAATTTATTTAATGAACAAATTTGAAAAATCTTTTAAATCAAATTTTATAAATATATAAACAAAATTTTATTTACAAGCAATTGATATTTAATTTGGATAAAATATATCAAAGAAATGTTAGTATAATGATTAAAATAAATCAAATAATTTATTATTATTATTATTATGGTAAAACCATTTTAATATTTATTTAGGCTATTTTCATGTTTGAAAATTAAGTATAAGTATATATCTTTAAAATTTTCAAAACCTAAATCATTCATAGGTCTCTACTTTTAGATTTTTTGACTTAATTTCTGGTTTCAATTTTTGAATATTCATGATTCGGAGATTTTTCCATATTCTTCATTGTCAAGGTTACTCATATCGACGAAATTCACATGCATATTATTTTTCTGTCCTTCTTTGGAGCTCTCTGTGTGATCCAACAATGAAGCTATTCTACTTTTCGGAAGTGCTCATTAATTTGATTTTTGAGGTAACCGTGTGTCTTTCCTACGTATAGATGACCCCATCCATGCCATTGAAATTTATACACGATATTATCTTGTGTTAAGTTTTGTGAGAGTGAGGATGTGTACAACTAATTTTAATCTGACTCCTTAAGGTAGTGTACCGATCATAAATAAGGCTAACAAAACGATTTTTAAAATTTTTATTTTTAATACACTTTTTAAAATTTTTAAAAAGGTTTTTCTTTTACTAAAATTAAAATGACAATATATTTTTAATTAAAGAAGATATTCCATCTACACCAAGAAATGTGTAGATGCCCTGAAGTAAAATAACGAATCTGATAACTAGTTTACGAGATCGTAATTGCTAGAATAAAACACAAAAAGAAGAATCCGGAAA
>JBBMKC010248510.1:0-20643 GCA_037834085.1 Bipalium vagum
ATCTTATATATTACTTCTGATCATTTTACAGTCTTTAACATATTATTTTACGGTGCACAGGACGAATAATAAATAATTTTTTATTTAATTAAAGGTATTTTAAACTTTTAAAAGATTATTTTATTTATTAATATTATATGTGCCATATAATAGCGTTTTCTTATCAATAATATCAAGGATCGCGAGAGCCACTTTTTTAAAGCCATTTCATTTACAAAGATATTAAAAAAAGAAAATGGAGCTGAGAAAAAAATTTCTTAAAATAAATAATTGAAATGATAAAAATAAATGAAAATAATGAAATGAATATATTCTGCTGGAAGGGGAAAACATAAACTATCGAAAAGTAGGGATCAAATAATTTTCCTTGACTGTTCCATAAGTAATTCACATTATTTCGCAAGCGGAGAGCAGATGAAAGAGAATGATGAGAAATAAATGAAGTGTCAAGTTTCAAAATTAAGAGGACTTTATAAATTTTTCTTCAGTCATTAAAACAAATCGATCAATCATTAAAATAATTTCCAAGTCAAAAATTGTGAAGTCAATTTAATTTAATGCATTTAATTACTAGCTCAAACAAACAAAATCCAATAATTAATTGTGTTTTCATTGTTCAAAAATTATATGTAATTTTGAAAATATTGATTAGTAACTCATGAATATTACTTTGGTAAATCACGAAATTTCATATTAATTCAAAATGATGAAAGCAGAAATCAATTAATGATTATTGTTTTATCGAATTATTTTTTAATTTATTTAAAAAAAAATTATATTGTATTTAAAAAGAATTTTAATTTAACAAATAATATTTTTTTAAAACAATTTCATAATATAATTGTGGGGGAATAAATATTTAAATTAATGAATAAATAATAATCATTCATAAATAATGAATGAGTGAAGACACGACTTTTTATAATATATACTTTTAATACAATGGTTTTACACTATTTTAACTAAGCAAAAATTTATTTATTAAAAACGAGCCTCTTTCGAGGTGGATGTACATTTGTATCATCTACCTCTTGTTTTTTGTATTTGGCTTGATTTTCCATCTCCGCTCATCTTCTAATATGCCCTGAAAAATCATTAAATGAAAGAAGGTAGCGAGGAGTAAAAAAGAGGAGTAAGTCCGAGAGTCTAATATTAGAAAATATGGATTGCAGATTATAATAATAATAATAATAATAATAATAATAATAATAATAATAATAATAATAATGACTTCAGAATCTTTAATTTATTTCCAATTTAAATTAATTTCCTTGGAACTAATTATTTTTCGAATGTCATATGTAATTATAAATAATATTTTTCTCAAAAAATTATCATTCTTTGTAAAGGCAACTAATGTCACAAAAATCAAGAATAAACAATTTTTCTCCATCAATTGATTAATAATTAAAATTTAGTTAAAACAAAAAAACTTGTTTTATTTAAAATAAATATTATATTGTAAACAGAAAAATTCCTTTTCAAAGTTTGTAATCGAATTGTAATCGAAAATTAATTTCGTTCTGGTTAATTTTATTATTTATTTTTTTTGTTAAGTGGAAAATTTTGTTTTTTTGTTTATTCATTTTTTTCCAATTTTTAATTTTTTCCAAAATAAAAAATCCAAAGGTGACAGTTTTATTCTGAGGAATTAAATTTTGATTTAGAGTGGATTAAAAGTTATGTCGTTCCATCTGGGATAAATCAGAGAGAGAGAGAGAGAAAGAGAAGCAGTTTCCTGCTTCCATCACGCCCGAGCCTGGTCTTCTAAATTGGCATTTCTAATTTCTGACGATTTTTGGCCAGATGAGCAGGATTGTAATAAAATCTTGAGGTTTAACCGGGAAATTGGTGGGAAACCAAACCTGTTATCCCTTGCTTATTTCACGGACATTTCTTCAATTAAAGAAATAATATATTAATTATTATTAAATGAGAATAAAATATAAAATTTTCATAAATAATAATAAAATTAAGGTCATGTTTTTGTCTTGACCAAAATGACTAACAAATTTATTTTTTGACCAATCGATTATATCAAGTACATTTTTTGACCGATTTTATTGGGTTGTTCCATAATTATGGTTTTGGTTTTTCATTTTAAATTCTAAAACCTCTATTTTATTGGTTAATATATTTAGTCATTATAGAAAATACAGACAATCAATAGTAAATATATTTGAAAATAATCTATAAATAGTTAAGATAGACTTATTTTTAGACTTATATTTATCCCGATTGAAAAAATGAACATTTTCCAGATGTTCTTATTTTCCTTATCATTGAAGCCAAAATGCTGCCGAAGCCACTCGGGAAATTTGCATGGTGTATGAAGATGGTGCCATTGCTGAATCCACTGATAGGAAATGGTATGCAAAATTAAAAAATGACCAAGTGGATATTGGAAATTTGGACCGGATTGGTCGTCATTCTGATTTAGATGAGGAGTGTCTTAATGCACTTTTAGAAGAAGATGGCCTTCAAACATTCCGAGAAATAACTGGAATTCTGCACTTCGACATAGCAACAATATATAAATAATCAACTTTTTCATGTTGATAATAATCCAATAAATATTAAATTAAGAAACCACACAGTGATGGATGTTCCATCCAACACAATTCTGTTTATATTAGAAAACAGTCTGTTATTAATATAAAAAAATGATCCTAAAATTATCGATCAGAAAATCGAAACAGAACAGAATTGATGAACAGTCATAATGAATTTCATTAATTAATCTTAAAATTAAAAATTAAAAAATTGTTTTTCATTTATTAAATTCCTTTTATTATAATTATTTTTTCAAGAACCATGTTACCTGTTCTTCTGTTGAAAATAACTCAGGAAAACTGTAATTAAAATTAATTAATGCTCCAGAGAAATTCTAATTTAATTTAACCTTATTAATGACCCACTCTATAATTTCTACTATACTTTTATAATGTATACTTCCTCTGTAACAATTTTATAAATGACACTGGGATAATTAATCAAAGTAACACTTTTTTGACCTAATAAAAATTGTCTTATAGTTTTTGTAAAATAATATGACATATTAATCAAAAAGGTTACCATTTTCTTCATAACGAAGCTCCTTTTTTTTAGTTAAGATGAAATAATTTTAATAAAAGTGATAATAATAAAAATATTTTATTAATTCCTTTATTGGTTTATTAATATAAATAAATAAAGATTTAAAAATGTATTTTTATTAAACCAATTAAATTAGACTTACATAAAAAATGAATAATATATAATGTAAAATTATAAATATTGTGTGTCAATCCTCTTCCAGTCATCTAGATAGAATAATTTTGAGATCTAATAGGACGCACTACCTTTTATAGCACAGTTCCAGTTAAAAATCGGCCATATGAACAACGAATACTAAACTTAACCCTTGTCTTATCAAGAAAAATTATTTTGTCATTATTTAAAACCCTGAAGTTCGAAGTCATTTTTTTTTAAACATTATTATTATTTCTAGCTTCTGGAATTAGAGTTACCTTTTTGAATGAATATGAAAATCCTGCAATCGCCCTATAAATGGTTGATTTTGAAGTATTGATGTTTAATTGAAGATCGATATTTAAAATTTATTAAACATTCTGAAAAACTGTGAATAGGAATAAAAAAGTAATATTAACTCCATTTTTAATTAATTTAATATATACCATAATACATTTATTACATTTCTGGGTTTCATCAGAGACAGAGCCTTGATATTTTTCAAAGCGATCTGCATTTTTTGGAAATTTGATCTGGCTAACCCATGATTTTGTACACTTTGGATTTTCAAAATAAAATAAATTTTCATCTTCAGTCAAAATTCGATGTAAGAAAGACTTTTTTCGTACCATTGTAACAACATCTTAATGATTTTCAGTTTTCCAATATTATTAGTCCAACTGATACAGTACCAGTTTTGTTTTATATAAAGTTTTATCCGTATCATTTAATTGAGCACATATCTTCTGCTGAGTAATCCCTAATTTTAAGAAAAGTTAAATTTAAGATTGATTTAAAAATGAACCATTTATTCAAAAAAATCATTTATAGTACAAACTAAACATTATTTATCTATCACACTTAAATCATCATTTCTGAACTAACGCTCTTATATATATATATATATAAAAATTCATAAAATTCAAAAATTGTCCAACGGCTTTCTACAGCATTTCTGTTCATCATAATGAATAAGACCCTCTAGCAAATTATTTTTACCCAGGATATATGGCTAATATATCTAGATATAAAATTGTTGGTCGCGTTTTACTATTTGGTACATTTTTGAAAAATACACAATTACAAAATCATTATATAATTTTAAAATTGCAAAATGGTCAATTAAAATTATTTGGTACAATTTTAAAAATTTTGAACCCAAAAATTATTCTAAAAAAACTTATGTATATTTTAATAATTAACGACAAAACATAACATAAAATAATTTCTAACTAATAACATAAAATACTTTAATAATTGACAACATAAAATAATTTTATTTTATTATATATTTTTCTCGTATCAATCGCAAAAGCTCTTCGAAGTGATCAATAACATTTAGATGCCATTCGCGCCTAGCCAAATATTTGCACAGAGTTGTTTTGAAGGAATCTTCATTTGGCTGTCGCTTTCTAAACCAATTCTTCTTTGTCCACCACATTGATTCAATTCGGTTTTTGTGGATTCCTTCAGCATCTAAAAAATGAAAACTATTAATGAAAAAAATAACTTTTAAACGGATGCTTCTTGTCACTATGATTAAACTTCATATGTTTGTATCCAAACTGAGGAAGGCAATCATAAATTTTCCAATAATCACTGTGAATAATTGAACCACGAGCCACGTGTTCAATTATATTAGGGATCGTTTTTATCAATATTAAAACGCAACCAAATTTTTAATATATTAATATATATATTAATAACTCATGAAAATTTGAATAAATATTCCAGTAATTAGCGGTTATTTATCAAAATGCATTAGATTAGGATTCAAAATTATATTATGTCAGTGAATCGATTTAAACCAATTCGCATTATTTATTCAATAAACCATTTTATATATTATCTTTTCTGGCAGTTTTATCAAATTTTTACATTTAAGTTTTTAATATTTCCTAATAACATTGGTTTATTAAACAAATTTTTCCAAATATTAAATGAAATTATTCACATTTAATAAAATATTTAAAATTACAAAAAAATGTTGAAAAAACAAAACAAGAAAAGTAAATGAAAATAGAAATTTTTTTAAAATTTTAAATTAAATTTTTTCGATGTACATTGTAATCATCGTGTTCCAGTAAAAACATTATATTTCATCTTATTACTATTTGATTAAATTATATATATTTTTCATATTTTTTTATACAACACATTCTGTAATTAAAAAGCAAAAAAGAAATAAAATCCTCTGCAAATGATTTTTTCAGAAAATTTAATTAATTTTACCACAGAATATTTTCTCGTAAAACAGATTTTTAACCTTGACAAAAACATTTGAAAATTTTTTTTCGATTATTTTTTTTAATATTTATTTATATTTTCTATGGAAAATCTCGGGGAAATGGAATTTATTTTTCCACGAAAATATTGCTTTCAAGTTTCATTTCAGAAGTAATCGTTTTTGAATAGAGCCATAAATTTATTATGGAATCCACTGTGACAGTTAATTCTGTTACAGAGTTTTTTGCTGCTTCCACAGAATTTGGGAAAAATTCCACCAAAATATTTTTGCTGAATTCCTTATCTCTCTTTTTGATATATTTTCTCTTGCGGCACCGAAATTTCCTCATTTTCCGCTGTTTAATTCATTTATAGTTTCATAAAAGACTGGTGATTATTTATTAGAAATTCATGTATAAAAACACTATTGATTTTCTAATTATTTTTTTCCTAATAATCCTCGTTCGGTGCTTTGGGGAATTTTAGCGAGATGGAATTATTTGTAGAAAAAATAAATAATAATAAAATTGTGTCCTAAGTAGCCCCTATTCCAGGAAATGACGTTAGATTAAAAATTGTGATTATGGATATTATTTATTATTTTTATAAAAATGACAGTATTATCTTTCAAATTAAAAAAATCGTTAATATAGGTCTTCAACGGAAAAAATATTCCTTAAAAGAAATTTCATGAGAAAGTAAAAATAAAGTATTAAAGAATGACTTTGTTAAAATAAAGAAAAAAAATAATTAATTTTTTGTTTAAACGAATGCTTTGAAATGAAAATGTGTTCTTTTGATATCTAAATAGAAATCAAAATTTTTATTTATTTGTTTTTTGGTTTAAATAATGGTAAAAACATCTACAGTGACTAAACTTTTTTGTGGAGATAATATTTTTTCAATAAGAAATTAAGAGGTAGCGGATCTTAATTATTCCAAAGGACGAAAAGATGAATTTAGCCTGTCTTTAACTTGATTCAATGCTATTGGTTAAAGTTTAAACGAATATACCTATTGTCATTCAAGCAAAAGTAAGACAACAAGTAGTCAGGTATAAGTGCTGTTCCAGATGTAATCCATTCCATTGTTAATACTAATAATAACTTTTTGTTTATAATCATAAATTATTTAAACCTAATCATTTTCTTTTGAAAGGAACAAGGAAGATGAAAATGAAGAGGATTTGTAAAACATAGTTTGTTAAAATGTTTAAAAAATTTCTTGTTCTAGTTTATTCATTACCATTATTTGTGCATTATAATTCCAAAGGGCGTAGCCAATCAGGAATATCTCTTATCCGTGTCTTTTTTTGTTCTGATGTCATGACGACTTAACCTTATTAATTGATGTTTGTGACATCCTTAGTTTCAAGATCAAAATACAAAATTTCTTTATGTTTCCATGCTACAAAACTTAATTTCTACTTCGGGTGTAATTTGTCAACCGGCCTGAATTAAGTTGTGACCTTTCTCATTTCTGCTTTAAAAAATTCTGTTTTTCAACTTCAACAGTTATGCGATGAACAAATGACTTTCTTTAACTCTTCTCGAATTAAAACTTAATAATGGGTATTTTTAAATTTTGAAACAAGGGTGGCACATTTCTTCAATTAAAGGGGGTATTCAATAAGTTTCTGAGTCTATTTATGTACTTCACAATACTTTTTTTAAATTGAACATGAAAGGGGTGGTCTCTAGGAAATTTTTTGTCATATAAAATAATGTATAAACTTTTTATCTGGAAATGAAACATAAATATAAACAAAAATGTTGATGATTCTCATGCTTCTCTACATAATTGATATTTTTCTCTAAAAATTGACAATGAAAGATTTGGCATAATGTGCGCTTGCCATATTTGGTCAAAAGAGATAATGGCCATCAGAATGTTATACTGAAATGAAAAGATTGATTTGCTTCTTGTTTAAATTATGTAAATAAACCTCCTAATTAACGAAAGGTGCGCCTTAGAAACGTTGATTGAAAAAGCACTAATGGACCAGTACTTTTGATTCATTTTCGCAACCGTTTTTTATTTGACATTATCAAGCATTGAAAATTAATATAAGGTATTTGTAAGTGCATTACAATTTTTTTTGAGATTAGATTTTTCTCATTGGTGTCTTTGTCATGTCTTTTCTTGATTGAGGAATTTCGATTTAAAATTTAGTATTTAGAATTTGCAGGTTTCATCAGAAATACCTTCTAATCTAGGAGAAGTATGAAATCATGGCACTCAGGATGAGAAGAAAGGTCAATCTTTCAGTGTTTTCTCTGATCATATAAATGGTTTGGACATGTTAATTCCTTTAAACAGAGCAGTCATCAATTATTCTGTGTATAGCTTAGTTTTCAGCATATTTTTAGGAAAAAGAAACGGGCTTATTTCTAAGAAATGGTAAATTTTATTTTAATCACAATAATTTCTATCGTTAGCCATGGCATTTGACCACTTTTCTTCCATCGAAAAAAAAATTTCGGCTTTTGATTTGATTCATTCTTTGAGCCATTTTTTTGATTTTTTGGTGGTTTCTGAAAGCTGGTTTTTGAACTACACTTGGTATGGATCGGAATAAATAGGCGACTATCTTATTTCCATTTGAATTTTCCAATTAAATGCTTTCAATATATTTTTTACTTGTTTTGAGACATGTGATTGAGCAGCTGTACAACAAAATTATTTTACGATATGTGCTAGCTAGAATCAAAGGTTTTCAGTCAATGAACGTTCAAATCAATTAATTATTGTTCACCCATAATAGTTTTCTTCGATTTTAGAAATCATAGTTTACCACTCCTTTGAGATCCCATCAAATGCACAACATAACCTTTCTTCCATGAATGTTTCTTTTTGCTCATGATGTGGATGGGTCGCCTGGATAATCAAATATTTTTTGCGTTTAGAGATAAATCTATTTTTTATCAAGGGCATGCATCGAAAAAATATTTTTGATGTTTTGTCACAAAAGAGCTGCTAACCATTAAACGATTTTCAATGTTGGCTTTCGTTGGTTGAAGTGGTACCCAATTTCTTCATTTATTATAATCTTCATAGCACACAGACGCTTTTTTGTGACTGCTTCAGTGACATCCAACTGTTTTGCAAGTTCTTTTTGTGCTTGAAGTGAATTTTCCGTTAATAATGCTTTGAATTCTTAATTTTGACATTTATTTTTGACCAGAATGTTTTTAACACTAACATCAAAACCACCACTTCTAAATTGTTTAAACCAATTTTCGCAAGTCTGTTGCATTGGTGGATGTTTACTACAACTTTTATAAAGGCAAATGAAAACTTTCGACGGCCTTTTCAATTTGAATAAAACAACATAGAAATACTGCTTTGTTATTATAAACTTTGACATGTTAAAAAAGTAAACAAATAATTTTCACGAATATTGATATATTAAATGATAATATAGAATGTCAATAATTTTAAAAGATGTCATTAGCATTCAAAAAGAATGTTTACCTCTTAGAAAAAAAACAAAGTTATACACCTAATACTATGTCAAATAACCTTTGGTTTTCGTCGATAAAATCCGATTTTCATCCGATTTCCAAGCCAACTATTATTCTTGAGAAATCAGGTGAATTATTTTCACTCTGTTTTTTTCTTTTCTAAAGTTAAGGCATTTACAAAGACATTTCTGACTAATATTTCTAAATATAAAATAAATAAATAACAAGAAAAAATTACGTACTATTACTATTTTTATCAACTAATATAAACCGTAATACAAACTTTAGGATTACACTTTGAGTGTTTTGATGTACCCAGGGCTCATTTTTTGTGGAATGTAATAGATAATCTATTGTATTAATAATTAATTTATTCCTGAAATTTTTGTGCATATTTTCTAAATAACTAAATAAAAAATATTTTGTCTATAAATTTTTAGTTTACTTTCCTTTACCTTTGATGAAATAAAGTATTATAATTAATTAAAAATATTTTAAAAATAAATAACAATATTTTTAAAGAATTATTTTCTAAAATAATATAAAATTAGTAATGTATTTTTCAAATAAACGCATTTTATCAAAGTAAAACAAAATCTATTCAAATATTTATTTTCTTGCAACATGTTTCGAACTTTTCACTTCTTCATGAGCCAAGAAAGTGCTTTTAATATTTACAATTTAACTTAATAAGCAAATGTAATTATAAATTTAAAATTATTTTTCTTAATTATTATTGGACAAAATTATCTTTTTAATTAATCACAGTAAACATTAATTATCTATTGATTTTTACCCTGTCTGTAAGACAAATTCAGTATAATTATGGGAAATTTTGATAATATTGATACACGAAAGATCTGCAAATCATTATTAATCAAAGAAATGCAAGCAAATAATAACATCTAAACGGGATAGGTAATGCTGGAAAGTCAATTTTTTTATATATTTATTAGAACTTAAATTAAATATTATTTTACATTAGTTCATTTACTTACAGAATATTTACTTGCTTTTAAAATTATATATATAAATCGATTAATTAAATGTTTTCAACTATATAATAGACTGCTTTGAAACAGTTAAACAAAAAAAATCACTTATGACTAACCTTTTATTTATTTCAATTAATTACAAAAATATATTCAGAATATTAAAAATCTAATTAATTTAAATGCCTAAACTTTTCTAAACTCAAATTTTTTTGGTAATACCTGTTTTTATAAATTAAATTTAATATTATAACAAATATTTTTTATTTTAAAATTCTCGCGTAATTATTTCTTTAATTAATATTTTTTATTTTATCGTACTTATAAAAGAATTAAAATTAAAAAAATTATTGAAAATATTTCTGTAAATTTTGACAATAAATATAATTTTTATATTTATATAAGAAAAATAATTAAATTATTATCAATTGAATTAAACACTTTCTTTCAGAATATTCATAAGTCACATAATCGCAATTTTAATTCGATTTTTATTTGATAATTATATTAAAAAAATATTAGCCAAATAAGAAAAAAATAATCTTAATAATATTTAATAATATTTAAGTCTTTGAAATTAAATTTTACTGTCTTTGGGCAATTTTCTAAATGATTTCAAAGGAAATTAAATTGAAATGTCTTGTTTCAAATTTAATAAATATTTTTATGTAACATAAATATTTAAAATTTTACCTAAATTATTTTAAAGGGTGAAAAAAAATTGAATTAAAATTGAATTTTTTGGAAATTATCTGGAAATATTTTCAATTTCCGTTTAAGACATGACTCAAGAATACTTAAGCAGTTAGTCAAGAAATGAATTTTAATTATTTTATCATTTAAATAAAGTAGCTAAATTAATTTTTTAATTTATTAAAATTTCACAATAATATTAATCTTAAATCTCATAAAAAGAGATCGTAAATAAAACATTAAAAATCTCGTAAAGTCTAATTTCAATAAAGTCTAATTAAAATTAATTAAATTAAACAGACTTTAAAGTCTGTTAGGTTAAAGTCTAACCTTTATTAGGTAACAAAAAAAGTTCTAGGAAAAATTAAAAATAAATAATTTTTAAGTAAAATTTCTAATAATAATTATATTGTATTTTTATTCGCATTATTTATCGAAGGTTAATCGAATTTTCGATTTTTGATAAATTTAAATTTATTATAAATAATATTTTTTAATATAATCTTTTAGATTTATTTTTTTTTGTAGATGAAAAGTTTGCAAATTAAAACAATAATGTTCTATGAGTGGAAAAGAGATTTCTCTGCTCAAGAATGCTTGAAAATTATATGAAATCATCTTTAGGCGATGGGTTTGTATGCAAGTCGAATGTTTATAAGATTTTTTAGAAAATTCAAAGATGGAAACTTCAGTTTAGAAGATGAGACACTTCTTGGTCGTCCAAAAGTAATGGATGATGTAGTTTTATTTGGAACAATTCAAGCAAATCCGACAATTAGAATCGATGAATTATCGAACTTATTCAGCAAAACATGTATAACGATTAGAAATTATGTGCATGATCCTGGTTATTGCTCAGTGTAGATTAAGTGGGTACCATTTACGCTTAGTGAGGTAAAGAAAGAAAATAGAGTGAATGTTTGTAAAGAACTACTTGATATGTACCAAAAGAAGATTTTTTTCCCCAGGATGGTAACTGTTGATGAGAAAAGAGTGTATTATGAAAACGTATCTAGACGCAGATCATGAAAAAACCTGTTGCAGTAGCTGAACGTGATTTGACTCATATGAAGGTATTGATGTGCATTTTGGGTATATTAGAGGAGTTTTGTATAAAGAATTTCTGTAAAATGGACAAACAATTACTTCAAAAGTATATATTTAACAAATAGATAAAGTCAATTCGGTAATCAAAAAGACTTGGCCATCACATCTAATTAGAAAAGGATTAATCTTGAAGGCAGTTTTGAAATATGCCTCTTATTCTCCGGATAAAGCCTTTTCAGATTATTACATATTCAGATATTTGCAGAAAAGTTTATCTGGAACTAAATTCAAATCGAGTGGTGAAACAATTCCACAAGTTCAATCATTTGTATCGTTTTGTATGATTTATAAAAGGACATATTTAAACAATTGAAAACTGTACAGAAATGCAACCATAATTACGGATTTTTGCACAAGCTGGACAGCTAAGCAAAATCTTTTGTTCAACTCTGTTGTGCCGTTTTTTAAATGGAAAATTATGAATTCAAAAAATTAACAATGAAGATCCAAGAAGATCAAAAGCAAAACGATAAAACATTCTGGAATGCTAAAACGGTTCGAAATGTTATTTATAAAGGTCATAGATACCGTATAAGAAGAGACCATTTTATAACGCAGCACACAAAGGAAAAGCGTTTAAAAAGGTAATCAACAAAAGAAGATTAATACTGTGCACCTGTTAGTGGATGCTGTAAACGATGAAGGTGATATATGCCTCCACATTTTTCCAAAGAGGTTTGTGATTCAACACTGATGCTTATTTGAATGATTTGAAATATATGTTCGTTTCGTTGATGAAGTAAGTGACAAATTTACGTTTCTTTCAATAAGAGAATGCTGTAGCACAAAACTCTAAAAATTGCAATAATCCTACTAAAATCTGACCACTCAGTTTACTAGTAGCAAATCTTTTGGACTATCATGGGTGGAGTGTTTGTTAAGGAGAATTAAACAAACACCCCGTCAATATAAGCGCTCTACAAGTTAAGATTAAAAATGTTATGGTGTTAATAGATAAAATATTTCTTATTAAAGCATGTTCAAGATTTCGAAGTCGAGTTAAGCCTATCATTAGTTGAGATTTTTTAAACCATTCAAAAGAAAATATCTGCCTTTATATTTTAAATATACAATACTTCTGAACGATGTTGTATTATTTATTAACATTTTTCCAGTTTATCGGTCTAACTCACGCAAATATTATCGAATCTGTTTTAAACTTATAACCGTCTATTGACATTATTTGTAGGGCTTTCTTAAAATATGTATTAGCCATTTTAATTTCTCAGTTTTGTTCATTTTTTAGTTTTTAGGAGGACAGATAAGAAAAATATTATTTATCAGTTAAAAGAAGCACATAGAAATAAAGCTCCATGCAAAGATGCTATTTATAAATGGACCAAATATTTTTAATCACGTAGAAACCATGTGTTTGATGAAAATAAAGTAGACTACCAAAAGTAATTGACGAGGAGAAATTCGAAAAAATAAAATTATTGTGAGAGAAGAGACACCACCCAAAAAGGTTTTATTGATCAACAGATAAACCAAAAAAAGATTACGACTGAAATATATATCGTTTAAGGAGACCATTTTTTAAAGAATTTTCAAAATATGTTTTAATTAATTTCTCTATTTATTTTTTTGTCCAACATCTTTTTATATATTGCTTTTGAAGTCTTTTATTAAAAGTCGTATGACAGATTTCAAAAGTTTTTAAAAGAACCCTTAAATATAGGTTTTATGTTTTTATAATGCGCTTTGAAAATAAAAATATTCAAAATATAACTAAGTTTTTTTTATTTATCTTAGTTTAAAAATATAATTGTTTCAAAGTATCGACGACCGTCTCATTAATTTAACATAAATCTCCAGAGATTTCGATTCTTAATTACACTATACATTTAAATATTATTTTTTTCTTAAATGAAATAAATGACAAATAAAATATTATTTATATTATTATTTCTTAGAATAAAGTAACGGCTTATTAAAAAATCAATTCAAATTAACTCAGCTAAAATAAATACGTATTACAATGTAATTATTTATTCTTCCTGATAATATTGATTTTGTTATGACGAGTCATTACTAGGGCCCCCAAAAAATTGACGTAAAAATCATTGAAATAGACCTAATTTTTTGACCTATTAATTATTATAAATTGACCTATAAACTGTAAAATTTTGACTTTATTGCCCTTATAAATTATAATTCAAATAAATCAAAAGAAAATTAAATATGAACAGTATTTATTTATTCACTACTCATATTACATGATCCATAACAATTTTTTGAAATATTGTGACTTTTAATTGACTGTTTAACTTTAAGTTATTATTTTGACTTTATTTTGACGGTCAATTTTTTTTGACTTTATTGACTTTTGGGGGTCCTAGTCATTACTTAATTAATCGTTAATTTTATCAAATATTGAATTTGGAGTATTTAAGTGAATTATTATTTTTATATAAAAACTTTAAAATATTTTTATCAGTAAAAAACATAATTATTTATATTTATTAAAAAAAAGGACGATGATATTAAAAAGAGAATAATATTTTGTGTAAAGTTTTGTGAAAAAGGAAATTATAAATGGGAAAACGAAAAAAATATTACAGAAATATGAAAATACAAGAACAACGAATAAATCAGATGATTAGAAAGAAATGAAGATTTTAGGAACTGTTTTAATAAGTTAAATAAATAAATAATAAGTGGAATCCATTTTATCAGATCATAGACAAAGAAACACTGTAGAATCCCTTCATATACTTATTGAACAATTCAGAAGATAAAGTACAGGACCATGAACTTATTATTTGATAGGTATATTTATGATGCATTCATAATATTCAAATAATTAAAATGCGTTCGAATATGAGGCTGTAAGACAAGAGTGATCTTTCACAAACACAGACTTTACCATAAATCGGATATGGTATTGCAGTGGCAAGAAATTCTTTATAGAGAAATATGATCGGAAAATCCAATATTTTAATCTAAAAATGAAATGATTGAAACTCAACTTAAAATAAAATTTTTTAACTTCAAATTCTTTCTTTTTGTTTTTTTTCTGCAAAATCATATAAAACTAAAAAAAGTAAATAGACCAATTATTTTTTTGACTTTCTCATCAAATATTTATTCTCCATATCTTTATTCTCTACCAGCAGTGATATCTCGACCCCTCTTAAAATAGAATTGGAGAGCGCATTAAATAATCTATGATTTCCTCAAAATTCACTAACGGAAGCAAATTATAGTTTTTCTATTTTCTCTTTCTTTTAAATTTTTAGAACAAATAGAAATAATGAACTTTATTTCCGCAAGAGATAATTCACAAATTTATTTTTCTACCTGACCAAAATATAATAAAATAATTTTATTTTTTACATTAATGAAAATAAGTTTTAATTAAAAATATTAAAATTTAATTAATTTTAATTAATCCAAGATAAAATAACTTATTCTTTTTATATTGTTTCGGTTGTACAGAAAATAGGGAGATACCTGTTTTAAAAACCTTTTTAATAATTTCGAGACTCTGAACCTTGAGATAGGATATCTTATCATAATTATTAAATCCTTCGCTAACTATTTTTAAGAGTTGGTGTCGTCTTTTCACGAAAAGCATTAGTTATATTCAATTGATCAATGGAAACTCAAGGATGCAGTGTCTCATTCAGTTTTTTAAAATTGGAACTTATCCTATAATTTCACTTTCGTTAAAGAAGCTGAAATGGTTAGAACCCAATCTTGACCACAGAACCAATATCATCTTTTTTGTGAACTTCAACATGATTTAATAATGGATAAGATCGTTGTTTTTAATAGTCTGTCTTAAATCTTTCAATAAATTTTTAAATTCGTCACTTTCGTCTTTTCATTGAGCATAAAATAGATAAACCAGCGAAATATCACACGAACCTTAGAAATCTGCAATTTTTTCGAAATTTTATTCGGGGAATTATCCATGTACATACTACTCACATATTTAATCAATATATCAAACCATAAATTATAATCTATAAAAAATCATTTAAAACATTATTAATTTATTTTATAAAAAGTAAAAAATCAGGTATTATTTTCAAATAACATAAATTTCATAATAGTTTTATAAATCATCTAATGCATTATCATCATTATCATTTAATATTTCTTTCATTAAACATTTCAGTTCTAATGATAATTTTAATAAATGTTTTGTCATAAACAACTTGTGCAATACGTTTTGTGATATTTCTTCATCTGCTTGTAAATGAAATGAATTTTGTTTTGATTCGTGTTCATTATTTCTCTCAACCAATAAAAATTCAGATTGAAGGCCAAGTATCAAATTTTGTTTAAATAGAATGAGACACTTATTATTATTGTATTAAGTCGCAAGAATGGAGTTCTCAATACTTCCTAGAAACCAATCCATCAAAAGAAATTGTCTAAAACGCCTGTAAGTTTTATAACAGATCGATGAGTTTCCATCTAACGCATTTAGAAAATTGTTAATATTTCTAGTACAACTGTACACTACTTTTTAAGAGACAACTTGGAAAATGTGAAAAGTTGTCTCTCAGTCACAGTTAGATGATCAAAAGAAGCCAGAGTGGTACTTTATGTTAACATGAAATGAATGGGTTACTTAGATATAAAAATTGTTGAAAGTATTATATTATTTTATTATTATTATTATAAATTTTCAGTATTTATTGATGAGCATTTTTTTTTCTTTAATTAAATTGAATGACTTAATATTTTGTTTAAATTTACCAAAAAGAAAATTATATATTTTAAAAAATGATAAATTGCAGCCTGAAGATTCGATTACCATTATTAGAATCACCAGTAATTAAATTATTATTAATTATTAATCAAAACTAATTAGTAAGTTAATTTTTTCTCTTCAGTTGTAAACCTTTTCAGTGAAAAAGCGACAATCACAGCTTGTAAAGGCCGAAGACTGTAAATAACAGGGGAAAACAATTGTTTAATAATTTTTTGGAATTAAATTTTATGAGGAATAAATTAGGATTATAAATGCCAAATGAAATGGGAAAAATCGAAATAAAATGTTTAAATGAGCCCAAAAAATTAAAAATTTTTTTGAATGGATAAAAAAGAAAAATTTTAAATAATGGTAAAAATAAAATTTGTGAATGCTCTCAAAATTAAAATTAATTTCAGTAAAAGTATTTGAAATGTGATAACACTTAGACCTGTAGCTTGGCTTAAGGCTCTGGTGGGAGTTTTTTTTAAATAGATCATAAGTCAGAAATAGCAACGCAATAAGCCTGTTTCAACTGCTTTCTAATCCATAATAATAATCCTTTAAAGTGATGGTTGGTCTTGAGGATTTTAAAATAGGTTGGTCAGTTCATATCTCTTTCAATTTCTGATGAAGCAAAATTTTTCCACCAGTTTTTAAGTCATGTTTTGATAGAAAAATCGAATTAATCTTCTTATAATTCCAACTTGGTCATAATGCTTTGTTAGCGACAGTAAACGTAATCCAGATCGAACAACCTCAGATGACTGAATCTTTATTTATAAGAAGTTAGATATACCTGCACAGTGAATGAGAAGAAAGTCACAAAAGTGCAAGTCATTGTTATTAGGATTCGTTGGTGTATAAAAACACCAGTTTACTACTCCTTAAAAGTATTCAGGTACTAACAGTTTGATATATAACAAACAGATCATATTCGTAAGGATAAACTACTTTTTCAGAAATGCTTTTTTCAGAGACTCTTGTTATTTATGTTGGTTTGTGAACCTCAAATGAAATTTTCAATTTGATAAAAGTTAATGATTTCAGAAACTGAAAGGTACGTGAATGACAAAATTTGAAAGAAAAATTCTTTCTTAACTTTTGCATTTATTTTTTGATTCCACTATAGTTTTAGATTAGGTTTTATATTGGGTTTAATTTAAAGACATAACTGTAAAATATTTTTAAAAAATTTACATTGTTTTATTATATTGATTTATTTTTATTACTAAAGTACAATTTTTAAAGTATGTTGTGCTTACTTGCCACAAAAATATAAATATATCATTAGACAAACAGTCAAAATAAGAGAATTAACAATAACAGAACGAGAAAGAATTCCGGTTTATCATGAAGAGGGTTACTGTAAAGTTCAAATTTCTCAGAAATTGAAAAAATCTAAATGTTGCGTTCAATGGAAAATTCAGAGATTCCAAGACCAACGATATCATGAAGACAAATCACGATTCTCGTAACAGATGCGAATTTATATTTGATTTATCGGATATTTTATATATTTGAATGTCAGCTGATATATGGTTTATTTAAATAACTTATCTATAGATAAATTGACATAATTGTAGAAATCAATAAATACTAAATAATAATGTTTTTGTTTTAAATAGGTTTTGTCTGGAAACTTTATTTCCAACCCAATATATTGAAAACAATAATCTTAATTGTTGAAAATATTTCTTGTCTTTGAAAGATAATTTCCACACAGAAAACTGAAACTTCACAAATTATTTATTTCAAATGAGAAAGATTTACAATTTCTATAATGTTTCCCTGGCCAAAAAATTTTCTTTTAATCTTTAGTATTTTTCTTTTAAAAATAATTTCATTCTTAATTCATTTCTTTGAAAGTTTTTTTTGATGTTTCTTTAAATTTTTTCTGGAATTAATAAAATAAAAATGTTAAACGATTTCAGAAAAATTAGTAAAATCAATTAAAAAATAAAATTTATTTTAATTTTGATTGCGCTATCTGTGAAAAATTATATTGTATATAATTATTTATGTATTATTATTATTATTATTATTATTATTATTATTATTTTTATTTTTATTATTATTATTAATCATTGTCATTATTAAAATTATTAAAATAACTAAAATTATTATTTGTATTATTAGTATTATTAATATTATTAATATTTAAAAATTTTTTTGTCATTAAAATTAATTATTATTAAAATTATTATTATGATTATATCTTGAATTTCTTTTAAGTTTAAACAAAACACAAATATGTTTTATAATTTTGAAAATTATATAATCTAAGACAATTAAGATTTCTCGATGAAGAAAAAAAGATATTCCTTGCCAATTTTCCGATTAGGATTTCATTCTCCTACTCTGACTTCAATGGGATATTTACATCCTTTTTTCGACCAAAATACATAATAAATAATTTCTGAACAATTTTTTATATCTAACAATAAATATATTATCATTACAATTATAATTATTATAATAACAAGTCAAGATGGAGATTAACGGATTAAGGAAATCCATTGTCTAACAGTTTGCTCATATTTTTTTAAAAAGGATATCTTTCGAAAACAAAACTGTTTTTGTAATGGTAAAGTGCACATTCAAAACGAACCAAAATAAAACAAAATGTAAATTATAAATATGATTATTTTTCTATTCTATTATAATCTTCTGAGCCATTAATACCATTAGAATTTAAAATTTTTACAACGTGCCTTAATATTAACAATGGTTGTGGGTCAGCTCAATATACCATCTTCATAAAAACTTCACGGGTTTTCTACAAAAAATAATGCAACCACTTCTTCATATCTTCAACTGAATGAAGTGATTGCTAGTTCACATTATTTTCAAGCAATCAGATAAAATGGAAATCCGAAGGAGATATGTCTGTTGAGTACGATGGGTGCTGCAAGTATATGTTTGTTCACCAAAGCAGCATGTGGCTTAGCGTTGTCCTAGTTGAAGACAAAAATAAAAACAGAATAAAAAAGTAGGTTACACATAAAATGCTGTTTCACTTCTTCAGTTTGATTTTTCTCATTAACTCTGAAATTACGAATATTATTCAAAAAATTGTTTTATACAATTAAATTGTCGCCAAACAAATCCAGATATTATTTAATCGATTTGAGATTAATAATTATTTGAATAAAATTTGAATTTAGTAGTTGAAGATTATGCATAACATCATTCGCAACGTAACAGATTGGAAATTAATAATAATTCAAGGTCAATTAATTATTTCATTAATTTTCATTTTCAAAAGATCCTTAAGCCAATGAAATTAAACTGTACAAATATTTAGCCAAATAATATTAAATATATTTAAACATTTTTAAATTTATAATTTAAATACAATCAGAATTTTTCTGATTTTGAAATATATAAATTATAAAAAATATGGCGAATAAAATTTAAATATCAAATATTATTTTTCTTATTTCTTTTTGATGTCTTTTTATGCATTTCATGTGATAAAAATTAAAACAGATTAAATAAATTTATATATTAGGATTATTTGTTTATATTTAATGAAATCTGAACTTTATGTATCATTATTTTTTCAATTTTACTTCTTACCATTCGTTTTCCTATTTGATAAAAATATTTGTTTTAATTGGTCGAAAATCTCAATAAAATAATAAATTTTGTAATATTTTTTAAAATTGATTTTCGCGCTTGTCATTGTTTTTATCTTCATTTGGTATAAATGCTTTCAGCAACGGTAGAACCCCAAATCATGACAACGAACATTACCATTTCTTTTGATCTGAGGGTCCCGTGGAAATTGTTTCTGATCATATTTGTATTCTCCATCATTTTCCTCTTGTCCGTCATCGGGAACGGAATAATGATCTGGATTATCTTATGTGAAAAATCAATGAGAAACTCAACCAACGTGTTTCTGGTTAACCTGTCGGCTACCAACGTACTCATGGCCATAACCCACATTGTTCCCAATATTTATTATTGTATTAACAATCAATGGATATTTGGATCAACACTCTGCAAGTTGTCTCAGTTCATGACGGCTTTTACAGTTTCCGTTACGGTTTTGACATTCATTGGCATGGCAGCTGATAGGTAAGATAGACCTACCCTTAGGGATTTACATTGGGAGCATGATATCGTGTACTAATTTCATCGACTTATAAAAACTTATGTACAGTATTTAATACTTGATGTTACAGGTATAATATAAAATATATATTTAAATAATATA
>JBBMKC010248511.1:0-10462 GCA_037834085.1 Bipalium vagum
ATTTTGTTCAAAACTATTGAAATGCGTCTATTTAAAAAATAAATTTATGATGTTCACAAGATTAAAAATAATAATAATAATTAATTAATATATATTAATAATTAAATAATTATATATATTTAAAACTTATATTAAATATTTAAAATATCAATGTTGAAAACCAAGCAAATGAGAAATAATGATTATTTCAGAATCTAATTATAAGTTGATTATCTGTCAAATCTATTTTATAAGTTAATTTGGGTTATTACATATTGTAGGAAGTGACGTCATTTTTATTTTACGTTTAAAAGAAAAGTCCTTTAAAGGCACATAACACTGACATTATACAAGTGCTCTTAAGCGGTTTCTTCTATATTTTAAATTAAACTGAAAATTTATGATCATTAATTAAAAATTTTTCGTACATAATGAAAACTGAATTTTTAAATTATTTAATTAATTAACATAGGCAACCAATTGTAATTTATAAAAAATTTGATTTATCAAATTATTAATTTTTTATTTATAATTAATATATAATATATATATTTAATTAGATTAATTTTTGAAAAAAGTATCATGAATATTCATGTAAATTCCTGTTTAAAAAGTTTATTTAAAAGGAAATCATTCCAAATCACCTACAGTTATGTGATCTACGGTGATTACAGCTATACAATCGAATTTGCATGAACATAGATTCATTGTCTTCTTGGTGCATACAATTGCACAATGATGGGGATTGTCGTTCATAACTCGAAGCAAAGTAATCATATCAGAATCCATAAAAACATGGTATCTATTCAAATATTTTCTAGGCATCATCAACTCAGTGACTCCAATAGAAGTCTAAAAAATAAAAATCAACATGTTTACATTACTTTTATTATCACATCTTCACCTTCAAAACACTAGGTAAAGGTAATCCAACTTTAGAAGCATTTAAGAGAAATGATAAAATATGTCCGTGATCCAATACAAAAAGACCATTTCCAGAACGTTTTTCGTCAACGACGAGTACTTTATCTTGTGTACTTTGTTCTAATTGCTTAATGGCATTAGCGATTGTATGTTCAGGGTAAACTATTTGCAGGTCATGTTTTCCAGGATCCTTTTCTAGTAGCATTAATTATACATATACATATAATATATTTCAATTTAATACCAATACAAGTTCCTATTTTCTGTTGTAAAAGATTTTCAATATCAGTCTCAATATCTAACTTTTCAGAATGTAGTTCATATGCAAATGATAGAAAATGAATCTGGTCTTCTTTGGTAAATATGCCACAAAAAGAACTGTCTGCACTCTTCCAAACTGGAGCAGAATCGACATAATTTTCGTTAATAGCCATAAATGCTTTATCAATCTTTTTACATAATTATTTAAATATTATTATAAACAAAAGAGAATACTGGAACTTGACTATCCAAAACAACAAGCTTTCCACTTTCTGGCATTAAATCATAACAAGTACTGTGATGAAGAACAGTTACAAGCATCTCTGTATCACCTTGACAAAGAATATTTATTATGAACATCCAAGGTTTCAAATGTATAATAAATGATTATTAAGGGTTGGTCTTTTGTGACAATCTTAACAAAGTTGTCTTCGGTGAGTACGATTTATAAAATTCTCTCATCATTTTATAGAAAATAATATTTTAGAAAAACATTTTAGAAAGTTATGTAAATGTTTACTAAATTTATTTTCGGCTCAATTTTTGGTTGGCAAGAAAGTAGTGCCGAAAGTAACCGAAAACCAGATACATTAATATAATTCAATGTGTTAATAAACAGTTGGAAAGAATTGGGTCAGAACAAAGGGCCGATGCTTCTATTGCGGATTTATTAATGATGAGGATTGATCTACATAATAAAGTTCAAAATAATAAATTTTTATCAATGGATAAATGATCTGGACATGGTGGATGAGTTGCTGGTGTTAAAAAAAGATGAACGAGGTTTGATTATAATTTCAGAAAGATCTGTCGAAGAATATGTCAAAGAAATTCATACAGGATTGTGTAGTTTCTGAATAAAGGAAATATTCTATTATTTATAGCACTTATATTTCTGACAATATAATGATCAATACATGCTGGGAAACTTGCATTATCTATGCAAAACCCAAAATTGATCAGACCCGTACAAAATACATTCTGAGTCCCAAAAGAATTTCATATTTAATTGAACAGATTGTAATTGATGTAGCCTACATGGATAAGGCTGGAGCATATCAGAAATACTTAATTATAAATATCGACCATTTCAGTAAACTGGTGAATTTGAATGGACGAATGAAGCTGAACGACAAGTCAATCTTCAAGATCGTCATGAATCAGTGGGTTTACAAATTTGGTAGACAAAAAGTATTCTGACAGTTACAATTTTGAAAGTCCATGCTTACAACAAAAATGGAAGGAGCTGGAAATTAAACATGATTTCAATTCACCCTATCAACATCAATCAAATGGATTAGTAGAAAGATTGATAAAGATGATCCGAGACATGATCACTACATCATTAAAGGAAGGATGTGAAGAAAAAAATTTTCACGAATTGTTACCAAGAATCGAATTCGATATTAATGCTATCCAACAAATTTCCTCGAAGTTTTCGACTTAAGAAATCGTTTTCGTTTGCAAATTATGTCTACATATGCCTGTGTAGAGGATCACAAGTATTAGTATACTGAGAATGTCAAGCAAGCCAGAAGGAACTTGGAGATGGCGGCAGAAGAAAAGGAACGGAAACAAGAAAAATTGAATAGCTAAAACAGTGGCAGCAATATTCAGCGAAGAGAGAGTTAAAAATTGTTTAATACTTTTGTTTAAATAAATACTTTTTTAAAATGGAAACCGTTTATGAAAGAAGACTTTAAATTATTATTATTATTATTAGATCTAATTATTAAAGATTTTTATTATTATTATTTATTATTATTAATTGAGTTATCAATTTTCTCATTCCTTTATTATTGTAAATTTGTCAACATTAGAAATTAAGTCACATAATTTCGTTATTGTGAAATAAATAGTTAGATTTTCACATATAATAAAAAATTGTGTATTATTATACAATTTATTATAATAAAGTACCCAGATGTTCAATTCCTGATTCTAGAAAGTCGATTGGAGACTAAATAAATTATTCAAAAATAAATACAAAATATATAAAATATACTCTTATGGGTGATTTGCTAAATAATAGGTAACGATCACTCTCTGAAACCTTTTTCAAACCTTCGTTTATTACTTTCAACAAAGCTCCACTAGGAGTAGAAGCATCAATATGACCACTAAGGAACTTTTCTAGACGATTCGGTACTATAGATAATTTATATATATAAATATCAAACTATTCAACCATATATGAAAAAACTCTTCACCGATAAATTAGGAAAATGAAACGTTAAGTATATATATATATATACATTAAAAGTTATATTTATAATAATAATACCTGGTAAATGAGTTGGAACATATACACTTTCATTTGATAATTTAATTTTTCTTTTAGTTTTTTCTGTAAAAGTTTTGATTTATTTCAATAAGTATTTATAAATCTACTTTATATTTTATAATAATTTTCGATATATTTTCATAAAATGTTTTACAATATGAATTCGAAAAAAAACTTGTGTTAATCCTTACCTTTATAGATTTCTTAGAATAATGGTGCGTCCCATCGGAAAATTTACTGGTGTGAAATAAAAGACAATTCTTATATTTACATTTACTTAAAAATATATTTCTTGAGATTTAATACAGCTTTGGAAGTAATTATAAAATATTTCTGATCAAAAATTCACGTACTGTATTTATAGAAAACTCACTGAATTCTTATCTAAAAATGAGACAATAGACTAATATAATATTCTCTTAAACTCGAACAAATTCTTAATGATACCTTTAGATTCGTCTCCTCTGAAGACATACGTTTCTTTTCCCTTTGGGGTTTTGTCAGGGACTCATCTTGAAATTATTACATTTCTTGTTAGTTATTAGGTCGTCTCATAAGTATTTACGTTTTTTCCTATAGTATTATTTAGTATTGTTTATTCATATTAATTGAAATAATTATAAGCGCATTTCTTAAAGTAATATTATTTAAAGTTACTTTTATATAAAATTAATATATTCTTACATTATTTACTAAGATTTCTTATTCTTGGAGATGGAATTTACTCAAGAAATGATAAGGGTCTATCTGTTGTAAGACTTTAGGTTCGGATTAAATGCCACGGTCTAATGAACGGTTATCTATGTCATTAATCGAACCTATTAGTTTAAGTACATGTGAAAAATGGGTTAAGAAATTTTGGAACAAAGCTTTTGACATGCAAGACAAGCCAAGATAGGATCGAACTGTACAGACAGATATTGATGACCTAAATAAACTAGTGGACGCATATCCTTGTCGGACAACACGGGAATTAGCAAAACTCATGGAAACTTCTAAAGTAAATGTCCATCACCATTTAATTCAAATGGGAAAAACGTCTAAACGTGGAAAATGAATTTCACGTGCTCTAGATGAACCACAACTTTTGAATCGGGCTCATCTATGCTCACTCGCCATAATTTAAACCCATTTCTGGAAAGAGTTGTATACTGTGATGGGAAATTGGTTTTATATGTCAATACTGAGCGTAAAAAGCAGTGGTTAGGTTCTGGTGAAGAACCAATTTCAACAGCTAAACCAGGTCAACCGAAAAAGGTTTTTCTCTATGAGTGGTGGGATATGAAGGGAATAATATATGTTGAGTTCCTGAATATTGGTGAACTACGTGATAAATCGAAACTCACCAGACCATCACTGCTCAATCGACGAGGCTTTATTCTTTAACAAGATAATACAAAACGCACACATCAAAAATGACCAGGGAGAAACTAAGAGTTTGATTTAGAACTTCTTCCTCATTTACCATATAGTCCAGATATGGCTTCAACAGATTATTATCTTTTCCGTTCATTACACCACTTCTTAAAAGGAAAAGAATTTAATAGTAAATGCGCTGTTGAAACTGCCATCTCCGTTTATTTCGCCGGAAAGGACCAGAAATTCTTCAACCATTGTATTGAACTTTTGCCTGAACGTTTGGCAAAGATAATTGATAACGATAGGTATTATATTGTCGAATAAAATATTCTTGTGTTTTTATAAAATAAATTTTTGTTCTATACATCTTTTCCATAAAGACTTATGAGACGACCTAATACAATAATTCTATCCATTAATACGACCATTCATTTCGTGTCAAGATAAAGAGCTACTCTATTTTTGAACATCTATGAATGAATGTCACAATTTTTCACAGCCACTCTTAACTACATGAATTCTCAGTGATCTATTGAACTTATGTAAAAATCTAAAAATTACTGCAATTAGTTGATTTTAAAAAAAAACTACCAAATAACATTTGAAATTTTTAATGATAACCAAATAATAAACACCCTTAACAATACTCCATCATCATTGTTTAAAATTCAACACCATTCGCCTTTCCTATGGGACACACCTTTGCACATTGAATTACAATTATCTACATTTTAATAATCAACTTGTGCAAAATATCTGATTTCGAGAGCTCGGTGTCGGTGTTATATTTGATTGTTTTCATTTCTTCAATGAAATATTGTCTGACTATTTCATATTTATGTTAAAAATTGCATACTGAAAAATGACGTCAAAATCAAATCAATTTTTATTACTCAAACATGCACCGATATATGATGATTATTATTTTATCATTGATTTATCAATATTATCAAAATTTTAACAAATCAAATTGCATTCAACTGGTAAAACACATATCAGTTTTAAAATTCATGAAAATAAATGTTTGCCTTTATTTCAATTGGAAAAAATAATTTATTGCTTAATTAAGATAACTTTGAATATATACATAAACATCAAATTAAAAAATTAACAGCAACAATATTAAATGTCATTAAACCTAACACTGTGAACTGAATTTTTGTCAATTTTAACCTTTATTATTGAACAAAAAAAGTAAGTGTGAAAGATATTTTTTATTTTTCTTTTTAATCACATAAACGAAAGTTTAAATAATACAAAATTAAATTTTAGAAATTCTTTTTTAATTTTTTGGTATAAGATATATAAAATCTGTCAATACGAGAAAACAAGAAAAGTGAAGAATCGTAATTGATCAATTTCTAATAACAGATAATCAATAAATTAAAGTACTGATATGTACTAGCTTTTCAATATTACTTAAAATATTACTACATGTCTATAATTATGTTCAATGTTCATTTACAACACAAATACTCTTCAACAGTTAAACGACAATAATGGAGAAAAAACAAAATAGCTAAACCCATAAAATTATTATTTGAATTTTTTATTCAACCCAGTTCAAGAAGTGGATATCAATATATTGGTAAGACTTTGGAGTAGAACTTTGTTATTATATTAAAAAAAATAAATGAAAAAGCGGCAGATATGCTCAGTGTCATAATCCAATGAGTAAAATCAACACACTTCTGATTTCTCTTATAAATTCGCTTTATAATCAATCGTTAGTGCAATGGCTTCATTCACCAGACACGCGTCAAGCGTACTGACACACGTGCAAATACCCAACACACACATGCTCGATTTTGAATCACCTCCAAAAACGATCGACAACGAAAATGAAATCTAATTCATTTTTCATGTTGAATTAATATTTTTTTCCTTAATTTTTGCGGTACCCAAAACAACAAAAGCGTTTTTGATTAAAATTTCACGCATGATGCAAGATAAGTAAAGCAATATTTACTTGCTGAAAACTCTTGAAAATTGTACGATTCTGCGTCACATGATAACGAGTGAGTCATCTGGAAATAAAGAAGCACTACGTAAAATGTCAAAAATGCACTTTTAGCTTGTCAAATGATCATATGACACCACTGTACTTATGATTAAACAACAATAACAAACCAGACACGCAAATCAGAGAAAATTTGACTTTTGCGCTTAGTCTGATTAGCTATTCAGTTTGCTGAATAAATAAATAAAGTGGTTCTATAATGTCACAAGTTTCAAGTGATGGTCATTATGTTAAATTTACTTACCCTTAACCATTTTCCGCTTGTTCGAAGATTTTTACTGGTAAAATTGATTGAACTATTATGGTATTCTTTTGGTATTTTTGATGGATTAGTTTCTCCGTCAAAAATTGTTGGTGATTGTGTCGTTGGATCTGATGACAAGGATAACCTGTCACCCGAAGGTCTTCTGCTATTGTTGCTCGAATTATAAGCATAACTAATAGATAAAGATCTAATTCGTGTAACAATATTCCCGATGTTTGATGAATTATTGATTTGACATGTTCCATGAGTCTTAGGAGGACGAAAAGGATTTTTTGAATTCTGTAATTTCGATGCAGCTGCGTCCAGTAATGATGGCTCTATTAATATGAGTATTTTACTTTAAAAAATTTAGAGATTAATTTAAGAAAACTAATGAGTACCTAACAAACAAAGAAGTTAATTGCTTATATAAATCGATATGACAGAAACTTATATTTACATAATTCATAATTTTTAAAATATCCGAAGTGAGAAATTTTAAAATAGATTTACCCTTATTTCATAAATATCAAGACGAAGATTTATACTGAAGTAATTATAGCCAATTTGGTGGTTTTAGTTGACGCACACGAAGATAATAATTTATTAGATCAATTTTACAGATTCCACGAATTCTTCAATCTTTTGAATTCGGTGCAAGGTAACAAAATTGATGAAAATAAAATACAGTGATGGAAAAAATATTCGTATATATAACTTTTTAAGTTAAAAAGGTTTTAATAATCAAATCTATTTTAAGTTTTTGAATAAGTCAATAGAACTCTTACAAAAAACTTTTATGGAATCCAACTAATTTTCAATAAAATCCAAAAAGTAATAAATTTCATTTGAAAAAAAAGTATGCGAACTTTCAGCTTTCTGATTATTGATCAAAATGAAACTTTTTAATCATCATTGTGCGAAATTACTATCAATTTAATTTTAAAAATTTAAATTGGCATACAAAAAGGCCGAATAAGACGAAGTAACAAAACAAAAAACAAAAAAGATTTCTCAACCTAAGCTATCTCATTCTACAGTTGAATATGTAATACAAAAGTTTCAAGTTGGATCCACTAGAAATGAGAAAAGATTAGGTAAACCGATAGACTTAACAGGCCGGAAAACAAGAGATATTGTTAAAAAATACTAATAAGAAATCCATAAATAAATTCCCGTAAACTTGCAGAAGTCATCACTTCAACTTCAGGAATTATTGTTTCATCTAAAACCATAGTTTGACAGATTTTGAAAAAAGTTGTTTTTTGAATTATTGAAAGATTCAAATAGAATAACAAAAATTTAAGAAAAAGTGAAAAATCAGAAATGAAATTGATCAATAATTGAATATTACTTTAAAAAGATTTATTAAGTTAGTTCAAAGAAAAAAATCCAAGTAAAATATGTAACAAAGATTAAGAACAGGTTTCATATTTCAGGTAGCATAATCAATGTTAATATATAAAAGTTACATAATCATTCGTATGGTTAATTCGATAATCGATTAGACAAAAAAAATTTGTTTAAGTTAGTAATTTGTTTTTGTTAATACTACCTTTCATTTTAAAAATATATTTTAACAAGTAACCTTCAATAATTTGAATACTTTTTAACAGGATAATGAAATAAATGTATTATCTCTATAAAAAAACAGTTCACCGTTAATCTCGTAATATCATATGAATTTATTGTGTGGTTGATTTACTTTACACCTATACATAAGAAATAACAATGACTCAAAAATCAACAGACATTGTTTTAAATTACTATTTACACATTTCAATATTATGTTAACAACTTTTAGCCATCTTTTACACAAAAATGGATTGCATGACAACATACATTTTTCTTCTCTGTAATCCTGAAGTGTACCCTTTTTGAGACTTGTGAGTTTCTAAATACAATTCAGAAATCATATCAAAATATCACTATTATTTGGAAAAAATATATATTACACACAGCTTATCAATTTTCCTTTTTTGTTCCGATCCATATAGGTAACAGGAGATGTAAGTTTAAAGGTCATAGAATTTTTACTGAATTGTCAATTTGCCTGGCTTATAAAATTCAGCTTTATGTTCACGAATATATTTCCTCGATTGTCTTCACGATTGATTGAGTGTAGTTTCTGCTATTGTAGTTGTGATCTTTTCTTAGCACGTCTTCGTTCTAAATCTTTTACCATTCAAATAATTTTGTAAATGTTTGAATAAATGAAAATCAGAATTTCTTAATTTATGTTTTTCAGCTTATCCATGATTTACTTTGATATGTGCGGATGCACATTGTCATGCAATATAATTTGGCCTTTTTATTGATCAATGTTGGGTACATTTTTTTCAACTTGTCATGCATAATATCAATTTCCATGAAGTATTTCTCTGTTGTTATCATTTCTCCATTTTCCAAGTAATCTTAATGAATCATTCCTTTTTAACCCCAGCATACCATAACCAAAGAAAAAATATGAGAATATAAATGAATTTTGTGTAGTAATTGGCAGCTTTGATAATGACGAGAAAAGAAAATCTGATAAAATTGAAACAGGAAATTAATTCATAAAATGGAGAAAGCAGAAATAAATGGATGGCGAATGATATTTATTTGAACATCTTTTTTAATATTTCGATTTTTTTATTCAATAATAATGGAAATAAATTATAAAACTTCATTCAAGTTGATTGAAGATCTGTATGAAAGAGATCGAAACAAGTTTCAAATTTATTTTTAAAAATATATCAGGTACGTTTCGAAATGTTTCTTTATAACATTTTATTTGAAAAATAATCTCATCTAAAAAGGAGATAATTCAGTCAGTCACATAATATATACCTCTGGTCAAATAAAGGAATCAAGATTATTAAATTTCATTTATTGGTTATAAGTCAAAGAAAATTAAAACATTTTTTTAGATAACAAAAAAACTAGAGTTTGTAACCTTTTAAAACTAAAAATAATTTAATTTATACATAATCGTCAACCACCATAAAAATATTATTATATCATTCTCCTTTTGACTTTCTTATGATATTTAAGATGAATTTAATTAAAATCATTTCTTAGACCAACAGATTTGAAATATATAAATTTTTTGTATAAAAAGTTACATTTTGCTACAAATGAGTCTCTTTTTATCTCATTCAACTAACTTATTACTCTTACATAGAATAATAATAATAATAGAAAATATTGATAAAATAACATTTTCTAAAATAATTCCGACCAATCATTTAAGTTAAAAATGTATAATATAAAGCTAACTTCATTCGATATCGAAGAAAGAAATCAGTAAAAAGAAATTGTAAAAATCGATATGAAGAAAGTCAATATTAAAAAATATACATTAGAAAAATGTATATAAATATAACTCTCGGTTACAGCGAATATCAGA
>JBBMKC010248522.1:0-10462 GCA_037834085.1 Bipalium vagum
TAATAATAATAATAATAATAATAATAATAATAATAATAATAATAATAATAATAATAATAATAATAATAATGATTAATTATAAATATAATTAAACAAATTTTGGTTAAATAATCTAATAATCTTTGATTACAGTGCACGATAATTCACAAACGTGAAAGTTTAAATTGATTGGTTGCTACAAGCTTGGGTTCTATTGACTACTGAGCAAAATTTTTCCCTTTTGTGCTGATAAGAAGTCTTTTGAGAATAATTAATTCATTATTAGTCTTAAAATATCCAAATTGAAGATTATTACTATTCACTTATTCTGAGACCTATTTCCCCATATCAATCTTATGACTATTAATTATTCACATTAATTGGACTATATGAATTCAAGAAGGCGCCCAAGTCTGGTAGCTAGTAGATTATTTTCGATAAGAGCGTAACTTGATAAGCTCCCCTCTACATATATGTGGTTCAAACTTAATTTTACAACAATTCAAGAATTTTTGAGCGCCAAAACGTCTAAGAATTCTGTGGTAGTGCCTTCCACAATCGCACAACAATTCACACCGTGCTTGACATGGAATGCCTTAACCATATCTCCAGGTAATACACGAAATATCAGACTATTTCGATGATATCACAGACCACAGTTTCTGGAAACTCAAACTTAAAATAAATTGAAGTAAACAAAAGTTATTAAAGATTGAGTTTTTATTATTTAAAATCAATAATCATCTTGAGAGAACTTCAGCTGAAGCTGGTCGGTAACCTACCTGGGCCCTATCAGTCATTCGTTAGCTACCTAACTCGCTCGGAGCCCGAATACAATCATAGTGACAATGTATTATCATAAAGAGTTGCGATGACCAATCAGTGCTTATTGATTTCTTTTAATCACGACAGAGATATTTATTCATCAAATTTAATCTCTAATAATGTCGATAGTTTCTTTAATCTATTCAACGATAAACATGAGATCTTCATTTATTGGCCAATTCAATTGGACACCCTCTGGGAAAAATTTATTATTATTATTATTTTTATTATTATTTATCATATTACTCTTTTAAGCATTTGTTTTAATACACTTCTAGCTCATGTGTCTTCGTCAATTCTACCGAAAGAAAAACTTCTTTCAAGGTATCTTTCTTCACTGGTTTCTGTTCATCATAATGAAATGTTTACTGTGAAATTTAAAAATCATTGATCTTTCTTTTTATTATAAAAATTATATTACGACAGAGTCATTACTTAATAATAATGACATTAAGATAAGGGTTCCCAATACCTTCAAAAGGTATGAGTAACAGCAATGAAGTGTTAACATTAATGGGCAAAGTGTAAAGTCGAAATGATAGTGCAGTAAAAGCGGGTTCTCGAGGGTACCAGTGATACATGGAGACGTGTTTAGCCAGCTGTAAAGCACTTTCGGTATTTATAGTTCCCTTTAAAAGTAGATTGGAATTAATTAGTCCAATATCCCCGATGTCTTCTTTGCAGTGATAGACAATGAATCAATTTGAATTCACCTTCACCTTCAGGACCACCTTTGACTTGCATTGTCAAATTAACTGCTCCCGCTTAATAATCAATATCGCTTTTGTACTAGACAGGGAAATGTAATGTTTGGAACATCTGCGCCCTCTTTGTATAACGCCGCGGACAAAATCAATGTTCATTATTTAAAACTATTATGGTAATTTATGATTTTTTGACAATGTTGTAACCATTTCCAAACCGTTGACCGGCAGCCCTTTTGAAATTCCTTTTCCGTACCCCAAAGAATAAACGACAACGATATGCGATCTCCATAGAGAAATATCAAAAGAACCTTTTTTATCTCTGGCGTTCTGAAAGAAAATTCAGAACGTTCAAAGACTCCAATGAACAAAGAAAATGAGTTTATTTGTGAAAGAATCCGCCTTATTCAAAGATCTAAATCTTTGAACCCAATGAAAATTATATAAATTCAGCTGGAAATTTTTTATATCTTATATTTATTATTTTAATTTATTTTATTTTATATTTTATATTTTATATTTTATATTTTTTATTTTTATATATATTTTTTATTTTTTTAAATCTTTTATTATTTTTTTATTTTTTTAAATCTTTTATTATTTTTGTACTTAATTTTAATATGTAATATTTTTATTGTTTAATTATATTCTATTTATTATGTAATTTTATCTGCATGAAAATCTTAAAAATTTTAAACTTAAAAATTGTTATTTTAATTAATAAATAAAATAAATTAATAAAAAAATAATAAAAGATAATAAATAATAAAAATTTTCGATTTTCTGATCGATAATAAAATTGTGGACATTAATAATTATTTTATTAATTAACATTATCGATTTTATTTTTTTTTACTTATTATTACTATTATTTTCATATTTTTTTATTTTTTAAATATTTTAATGGTAACATTTTTTATTTTGGTATTTGTAATATTATGCTATTATTAATATTATTATTTTATTAATCATAATATATATTATTATATTTATATATAATACTATTTTCATAATAGTTAACTTTCTGATGTCATTATTGAAATATTATTTCTGTCATTATTGTTTTAATGATTGTGGAGAGAGAAATAAACAGGCACGATTGTGTCCAACCGGTTTCAGCACACAGTGACCGCATTATCGATTGGAAGGGTACATGGAGGGCACAATAAAGCGTAGGAAGAAGACGATCGTCATTGTTATTGCGTGATGAGTGCGCGATCGTTGATCGACTTCCGGATCAAGGATCCAATGAGCGTTCAGGCATCACGGGCGAGGGATGGATCGCTGAAACTGCACCGAAGGTCACCGGCACAGAGCAGCGGTCGCATGGTGCAGTGGCATTGTTCTCTCGGTCGATCGATACATGGTGCGTGCCAGTGAGAGAAATCATTGCTAAGCACTCATTAAAATAATAATAACAAGAAATGTTGTGCTGCTCTGTGTGTGTGCAGAAAATAATCGACTGCACCAACTGAATGTTACTGTTTCACAATTGCAATAATGACTTCAATAATGAAGAGGTTCTTCCATTTCATCTCCAGAAAGATCCCTCTAGCTCAGAGCGTTTCGCTGGAGACCAAGCTCGACCGGTGTCTGTCCACGTACCAGCTGATCTTTTACGGCATTTCCCAGATGATCGGAGCCGGCATTTACGTGCTGACGGGACACATGGTGAAAAACCGGGTGGGTCCGGCAGCGAATCTGTCGTTCCTGCTCAGCGGCATCATAGCGATATTTACAGGACTGTGCTACTGTGAATTTGCCACCCTCATTCCCAAGGCCGGCTCCTGCTACACGTACACCTATCTGGTGATGGGCGAACTGCCGGCCTTCATCATCGGTTGGACGATGATCATGGATCTCATCATTTCGCTGTCCAGCGTTTCAAAAGGTTTCAGCGGAGCTATGAACATCCTGGCCGATGGTCGAATAAAGAATGTCACTGACACTTATCTTCCGTTGGCAAAAGACAGTGAAATCTGGGAGTCGTCCGTCGACATTGTGGCAGCTCTGTTGCTGATCACACTGTTTCTCGTCTCGCTTTCCGGTGCCAACATGTCCATGAACATCAATTCGGTTTTGGCCAGTGTACAACTCTGCTTCCTGGTCACAATGATCATTGCCTGCTTCGTGTATGGAAACCCGAAGAACTATTCGGCGGACGGTGGATTTTTGCCCTTCGGTGCAGCCTCAATCTTTCAAGGTGCCGGAATCGCAATATTCGCCTACTCGGGCTTCGAAAGTCTGGCTAATTCTGCCGAGGAAACGAAAGATCCCAACAAAAGTATACCCATTGCTCTATTCACGTCGCTTGGAGCTGTCGTACTGCTCTACGTGACAGCATCGTCAGGCTTGTCGTACCTGATCTCAAGACTTCAAGTTGACGAAAAGGCGCCGTTTGTCGCTGGGTTTACGATCATCGGAGCGAAAGAACTGCGATGGATAAGCGGAATCGGGACTCTGCTGGCAACGGGAGCTTCGAAATTGACCGTCATTTACCTCATACCCAGACAGATCTATGCCATGGCTCACGACGGGCTTCTATTCAGGTTTTTAGGAAAAGTCGACGAAAGAACAAAAGTCCCCATTATCGCGCTGGTTGTTGGGGTCTCCTTCTCCTTGATCTTGTCCTTGTTCGTTAAGATCCAGATTCTGGCTGACATAACATCCATGGGAATCGTGCTCTCCTTCACCGTTGTCGGAATAAATCTCGTTATTTTTCGATATCTATATTCAGAAGAAACCGAGGAAGAAAAGGAATTCCAAGCCATGGACATGAGAACGAACACGGCCTCCTGTATAAGCTCAAAAGCTGCTTTCCGAGGGTTCTTCATCTCGTTGATTCTTTTAACCATATTGTTTGGATTGAGTCTATTCTATCTGTATGAATATTCAAATATAGCCGGAACGGTTTGCTCAACTCTCACAGGGGTGTTGATTGTGGTGTTTGTCGTTCTTATTTCGCTGTATAAACCGTTGTATAAACATAAGGGGTTCATGGTAAGTAACGTAAAGTGATGGGAGAACTGTTTGTTATCTGTACATTGTAGAGTCCCCTCATGCCTATCACTCCACTGTTAACCATTTTCCTGAATATGTGCCTCCTCGTCAATCTCCCTGGAGATACGTGGTTAAGGTTTTTGGTCTGGCTCTTAATTGGTGAGACATTTATTATTTTTTTTATTTTGATATTGCCACCTGAGACTGACAAAAGAACCTGAAAGTCTTCAATACTCTTAAAAAAAAATTCTTGTTCTTTTGGAATTTTTGTGTTGGGCAAAAAATATTTAATTTTAATTAACACTTAATAATTGTTAAATAAATTGATTCTAAAGTGTATTAGGATCCAAAACACCTTTATTTCAGAAATCTAACAACGGTTAATGATCAATATCTACTTGAAACATTCATCATGACAATATATGACGTCATTCGGTTTCTCTCGATCGGTTCAACTAATGAGTTAGATTGTACGTTGTCTGGTTTTCCAAATACTGTTTAAGGAACGTTTTTATTTCGTGCACGGATTTGAATGTTTTCATTCTTCTCTTTGACGTCAAATTCCGGAATAGAAAGCCATGATTCGTCAGATTCATGTGAGGAGAGTAAAGTGGTTGTTGGATACAGATAAATAGATTTTAATCCCGGAAAAAAATCTATAAATTTGGCTTTATGAGAGCGAGAGTTTTACTGCATAATGACGAGATTTCCATGATGACGTTTGACCTTCAGATTAGCTGATTAAAACAAGATATAATAGCATTGTGGCTTTATAATGATTTTTTACAAAAATTTAAATGTCACAGAATCATGTTTATACAAAATATCAGGTAACGAACGAAGTTTTTTCGTTTTCTAATTAAAAGTTGAAATAAGGCTGAAGTTAAATTTAATTTATTAATCATAAAACATTTTTAAACAATTATTCATCCATATGTTCCACGTCTTTTTCTATTACTGCCTCCCATCTATTTAGAAGTTTATTGATCCCAGTATTAAAGAAATCTCGATCTTTTGAATGAAAGAAAGAAAGCACTTCATTTTCTTTCACCTTCTTTATAAACTGCTTCGGTTTTCCTTCATAATGGCATGAACTCTTTATCAATTTTTTGCGGAGTCTCTCCTTTTAAAGACTACGATCTTCGTCTGGTTATGTTTTCATGATAGATCCCCTTTTCATCGAAAGCGACTATCCGGTCAAGAAAAGGATCATTTCACTTTTTTCGAGAAGTCTTGCACAAATTTCAATGCGATCAAACTTGTTTTTTTCATCTAGTTGGTTGGGAATCCATTTGTCGAGTTTACAAGGAAATCCTAACACTCTCAGTCGGTCTCTTATGGCTGTATCGCTTTATTTAACGTAGAAGTGATTTTTTTAGCACTAATTGATCTGTTTTGTTCAAGAAGGTCTATAATTTGATAATCCTCCAACTCTTTTGGCCTTCCAGACCTTTCTTTGTCTTCAGTGAAAAATCGAGACTATTAAATTTTTTTAACTAATTTTGTACTTTTCGCAGTTGCATTGTTTCTTCACCAAGCATCTCATTAAGATTTGAGACAGTTTCATTTGTGCTTGTGTTATTTTTCCATTTGTAATAAATAATTGGTCGAATTTGTGATTTGTCCAGCGAAATTTTAGAGCACAGAGGACAATGGTTAATAACATTATTTATATAGTAAATTTGAAATTTACATGTTTAAGCAGCAAACTAAAACAAAGAAAATATAAGTCGGTAAATAAATGAGGATCCCAGGTGCTAACAAATTTAAACAACTGAAAAACGAAAAAACTTAGTTCGTTACCTGACATAAACGCTTTTTGATGACTCATTTTTATTGGTTCCTCTAATAATTAAAAATCAATATATCATTGGAGCTAAGCAAAATGTTTGTTTAAATATTCTAATTATGATCACCTTTTATTATTTGAAATAAAATTTATTATGGATTGTGAATCAATTGATATTTCTAACACCGATAACCTCCCCCCTTTTCTCTCATCCCATCCAACCGCTACTTAATTTCACAAATATCATTTGTTCATTCTCATCCTGGAAGTCGTGTTCCATTTTATGTATAGATCATTATTATTATTATTATGTTAAAATTGGCACCTAAACCTTAACTACTAAAGTCTTTTGTTCAGAACAAATAGCTTGGGTCCATTGTTTACGTTAAACCTATTGTTAGATTGTTTTTGTTTTCACAATGAAAATACTTGTCTTAATATGTAACCAGTTACAATAAATAAGAACATCGGGTACCTTCATGGTGATATATGACCATACGATTATCTGAGAGCATAGATAAGGTCTGCCATACCGAGTGGTTGGATCACTTTTAACACTTTATTCTTTAAGTAATCGGGGAATATTTTCTTTATGAACCCTAAAATTGTTTCCATAAAGCTATTGGTTAACTTCTTTATTTGGGTTACGGGCCATAGATAGTAATAGTAATTCCAACCATGCATCTACACAATGTTACGGCAATGTCTGACAGTTTTTGTGGGGTCCATTCGCCTGATTTCTTTACCTTTCCAATCTTCTTTAAACGACGTGTGCAAATGGTGTGAATGTTTTAAAGTTTTGAGAAAGCTCACGTGAGGTTATATGTAGGTCTGCTTTGACAAAGGATTCCAAAGATCTTTTTAAATGACCGACGGTCAACTCTTTTTCTGACTGAGTTTCAATATCTAATTTAACTCTAATGAACTTTCTTAATCAATTATATACGGTCCGTAGACAAATGGTATCCTTTCCAAAGGCTTCAATGATAAGTCGTTGAGATTGACCAACATTTAGGTCCGACTGGAAATCGATTTGTTTCAAAAGAACTAAATTTCTTTTAGGTAAAAATACAGAGGAGAGAAAATGATGAAGACATGATTTGGTGGGTACCCAATGATCATATCTTCATAAAAAGGGAGATGAAATATTGGTCTACCAGTTAGATATTCAAATGTTTCAACAATCATCGGAATGCAGTTCTCGACTGTGAATCCTCCAATAGAATCAGACAGTTAACAGGGATCATTGCCGGATGGTCTGATAGGCTTACCTGATACTTTTTGTGGTAAGAGGAAAGAATTATTGAAAGTAAATTCATGGATTTCCATCATGATATGCGATAGCCGTTCCTTATATTTAAACAAATATCATTCAACAAACTCCATAAAGTCCTAACATGGTGTCACGTGACTCCTTTCACTTTCTAAAAATAAAACTAACACTTCGAGGAAAGAGTTCCAATGGTTGTTGATGTGAAGAGAGATTCGCTTTAGGACCTCAAGACAATCCTTCAAATATGAATAAATGATTGGGTTAGACGTCGCGTGTTGATCGGTTCAGATGGACCTATTTTGAGGGTGATATTAAATTTTGATTTAAAACTTCCCGTAACTTTTCTAACAGTATCTATATACTGTGAAAGTTTTGGTGCACGTTTTTCGATGGGGTTTGGAACATCTGTTAGCATAACGCATTTGAAGATACTTTTTATGGATAAATAAAATAAGGTAAGGGCTTGACTGCTTCTATTAGTAACCTCGTGATTTATAAAGATTCAATATCCGTATACCTCACTTCCATAATACTGAAATAGACCAGTCGCATTGTGCAAAGGAAGAGAAATTCGAGACCACAACGATTGCTAAGGAGAAGAGCCTCATCTGATCCACTTGGTGACAGACTCAACCCCTTTTAAAATTCAATATTTTTATTCGCCTACGCCATATCTGTAATGATATACTTTCTCACCAGCACTACGCAGCAATAGGCCGGCCACTCTTCGTTTTCAATCACGTTTGTAGCGGTTTACTGAAAGGTAGAATGAACTGAAGGATGAAGAGCGTTGGTTGAGTGCAACTACCAAAATGATACTTGTGCTTTAATAAATCTTTTTTAATGCCATCAAAATTGGCGTTTTGAGAGCCACATCAATTGCTATGACCACAGGTGCTGGCAAGTTTTCATTTTTGTGACGTTTTACCAGAAATCTTGACATCAGACCTTCATGTATAAGCAGACCTTATTTCAAGAGGAGGACACTTCCCATATTTTTCATATCACTAAAGTAAAAAGGTGGCTCTTCTTCACAAAGGTAATGAGAAGTACCCTTGACAAGGATCAATGATAACGAATTTTTTCAAAAAAGAAATTTTCATTTATTCATCCCAATAAAGAAACAAAAATATTATTTATATTTATATATTTTTGATAAAATTTGCTAGTACAGTTTCTTTTGACTGACAACAGAGACTTTCCCGTCAACCTCGCTCTCTAAACGCTTTCAACACGTCCCAACGATCCGACGAGGAAACCTTGGGTCACAAAGATTACATTTCACTACGACAGACAAAACAAATGAAATAAATAAAATAAATAAATAAATTTCACGTAAATAATATCTCTGCTATTGACAATGGAGTTCTGATTTCGTCAAATGGATTGGCCCTGCCTTTCCTCTAGAAGATCTTTGGTGTCAGCTGCGCTCGCTGTACCACAACCCCTTTCATGTTAAATGGATTATAAATTTAATTAATTCAATAATATCTTGAAAAGCAAATTACCAGTTGTTAGACAGCTTTGTTTTAATGAACACAGATTTTAATTTTCCATTTACTCCCGTATATAGAGTTTTTCACACAACAAAAAATTGCTTCATTAAAACAAAAAATGCAAAAAAATTTACATAAACACTGAAATAACGAAGCTAATTACACATTTATTTCAGTTACTTTTATTATTACTATTATCATTATCATTATTATAATCGTTCATTATAATCTTTTTATTATTACTATTACTATTATTATTATTTATTTATCTTTTTGTTAATTTTATTTTACTAGTTTATTATTATTATTATTATTATTATTATTATTATTATTATTATTATTATTACTATTATTATTTTTTTTTATTATTATTATTAATATTTTTAATTTTAATTTAATTTTATATTAATTTTTTAATTTTATTTAATAACTTTTTTTATTGTTTTAATTTTAATTAATATTATGATTTTATTTCAATTTTATTTTTTTTATTATTATTAATATTTTTATTATTTAAATTTTATTTAACTTTTATTTGCACTTTATTAGTATTTTATTAAATTTATTTTGTTTTATTTAATTCAATTTTTTAATTATCATTTTAATTATGATTGTTATTATCATTTTACTTTAATCCTCACTATTTTTATTATTATTAATATTAATTTTATTATATTATTATTTAATATTTTTTAATTAATATTTTGTTTAATTTTTAAAATTTTTATTATGTTTTTTGTTTATTAATTTTTTAATTTATTTGTATTTATTTTGAAATATTATTTTATATTTAGGTTTATTGATATATTTTGCCTATGGGATTCGGTTCAGTCGTTTGAGCGAAGAAGAGAATGAGCGGAAGAAAATTTTGCCATTAGACAATTCACATTTCAATGAGGGTCTTGACAAAAGTCTGTGACCTCTGAATCCAAATTGAAAGAATCCTATTTATTACTTTGCTGTCAAAGCTTTATTTTTAATAAAAAATAGATTCGACTTTGCATTTCTTCGCGTATGGGGTCGTTCGTTGTAGCTTTCAGATGGAGACCCCTGACACATCTGAGGCACATTCAGTGACAAACGACTCTCACACATGCCTGACTATTAACCAAGGTCCTCTGTCTTTTGTTAACTTCCTTTTCTGTTCTATATTAAACCCTTATAATATATTCAAGATGACGAAGATTATTATTGTTATTATTATTTTTACCATCAACAATCAGTACTTCAGCTGTTATCGTGGATAAAGCTAAGCACTTTTTTTGATTTGATAACAAAGCGATAAAAACAATAATGAAAATATTATGAAAGATATAATTGTTTCGTCAAAATCAAGTAGGCCTATGTTATGATACCTACAGCACTGAGTTTGTAAGAATAATAATAATAATAATAA
>JBBMKC010248533.1:0-10462 GCA_037834085.1 Bipalium vagum
TTACGGCCTTAATTATATAACTAATTTATTTTTTAGAACAATATTATAAGCCGCTTTATAATTAATAATATTAAATTTTTTTTGAATAACCAATATCACATTTAAATAATTAGAAATATTAATGAAAATAATCATTAATTAAATGAAAACTGGAATTACCAGGGATTTAATTTGAGGATTTTGTTAAAATAAAGAAAAATATTGACGGCTATATTTAATTTACAAGGAAACCGACGCCATTATTATTCTCGCCACGTTTTATTATATGTATAATTGTTCTTGAAAATCAATCTTTTTTCACTTTTAATTATTTTTCAATAATTAAATGAAAATATGACTGAAAAGCGTAGTAAATCATTATTGAATAAATGCAAATAAAGAGAAATGACTTTTTATTGATTTAAACAAAATTATTAAAAATTACCATTATTATCTAACACCCTCCGATAATCCTCTTCAAAGCTTATGATTTTTGAACCGTCCTTAACGTTGACCCACTGAATCGATGCTGGTGGATAGCAGTTTGCTCTGTCACATTCCAAAATTGCACTTCCTTCATGGAAAACCTCAATGGTTCTATCAACTTGTAGAGAGTTCAAAGTAATATCTTGAGAAATTGAATGTATTAAAATATGAGTTTATAAGCACTGATTAACTTACAGGCCATTCGTAATTCGGTTATATGTGACAGAGCTCTTCCAAGTTCATTATAAGCTACGCATTGATATCCACCTTCATTCTCTTTAATGGCTCTTTCGATTCTCAGGCTGCCATCGTTTTGATTAACAACGAGATTTTCTATCACCTGGCCATTTTTCAGCCATTCGTAACTACAATCAATTTAAATAATGGACGAATTACAATAATTTTATTTACTATATATATTATATTAAAAACCTATTTTTGCAATCTGTTTTATTGTTATATAGTTATTATATAATTATTAATATTAATATTTATTTTATTTATTTATTTTAATTTAATTAAATTTTTTATTTTTATTTTTATTTATTTATTTTGATTATTATTATTTTTATTTATATTCATAATTATCAAATATTTTAGTAATTCAAGACCTAATTGTATATCTTTATTAAGATTTATCCCGAGTATTTTAAGGTTTGATATTGTCTTTCAAATGAATTATTTATGGAGACAGTAAAATATGTCGTTTTCTTTTAAAGTTCTCTTTCAAATATCCATTGTTATTCGTCATCATCGTAATAGTTGTATTTTACTTCTCAACTTTATATAACAATTAAAACAGGCTCCGCTGTAATAATTTAAAATTTGATCATTGTGAAGGTAACGATTTCGTTATGAATTTTTAATAATTAAACGAATTATCCAATTATCGGCAAAACGAGAGGCCACATTAAAAGGAATACAGTTGACAATCATAGTCTAAAGTTTAGCAGTTTTATAATTATCGTTATATAAAATGTTTATAAACTGAGGGAAATGATAAATACGTTTGGAAAATTATTTATTTATTTTTTAAAATTAAAAGTGAACTAAAAAATCTTGTAATATTGATAGTATAAAAGTTACTGTTTCATTGTTTTATTATAGCTTTACCGATATTTTTATAGACTGTATAAAATATTCATTAATTGATGAGAAAAAGTATCAACCATTTTTTAAAGTAATAAGAAACGAAAAATATTTAGATAATAATAATAATAATAATACTGATGAGATATAATAATTGTATGTATTAAATTATATATATTTAAATATTTTAAATGGTTATTTATTTATTATATTCTTTCTGATGATGCATACTTCGATTGATTCCCTAGTACCTTCTCAAAGATTTATTTAATAAATGTTTTGTCTTAAATCCACGCATTTCATATTTAATGACCTTATAATAATGGGAGATGTTCTGCACGTAATTCAATTTGTTTCTTTATTTTTTCCGATGATGAAGGTCATTCTATCCAACCATCAACATTAAATTTCATCACACGAAGCTTGTTTTATTAGAGCATTTAAATGGAAGGGTAGGTTGTGTACTGGATATTCATTGCCTTTGCCGAATATTATTAATCAATTTTTGTTGTTTTTCAGGATTTGTGACGATGATAACCCTACTAGAACTTTGTTTAACTTAGATGGACTCTCGTTCAAGGAATTGAAAAAGATGATGAACAGTATAATTACGACTAAACTCAAAAGCTGCACATTATTCTTATACTGATACATTTGCCATTTTAATTTTTTATCATGCATTCATGTGATAACGCAATGTAATTTTTACTCTATCAGCTTCATGTATTTCTGTACTTTTTTCTTGTCATACAAAGGAAGGTAAGACTAAAATAAGAAACCAATATTATTTAGCATTGATTCACTGTTTGATAATTATGTATAACACACACATACATTTTACACAGGGTTTCTAATGCACACAGATTTTTTACACAGCAGGTATTAATTTTAACTTTAAAACGGAACATCATTACTAACCTTAAAATTAAATTGAAATTATTTGATTTAATTATCATTAAATTAAAATGGATAATGTACAGGTATTGTATTATGGTTACAAAAGTATAAAATCTGAAGAAATCTCCACAGATTTCATAAATGCTTGACAAGTATTTAAATTTTAACAAAATTCTCTTTTACAACCAAATGATTGAAAAAAATATATTAAAAAAATATTAAAAGTATATTCGCTTGAATATTAAACACAAGAAAGGGGAAGTTCACCTCAATAAAATAGAACGAAGCTGCCGCGAAATTAAATGAAACTTCAGATGGAATTTCGTTTTTTTGATAATTGAATTTTAAAAATTATTTTCATAAGTACTTTTATTTAAGTAAAAATATTTTTTCATGAAAATAATGATAATAATAATAATAAATGGAATAAATAAATATGTCTGTTGATAGAAACGCGGCCTTTGTTTGAATTGCTTTTTTGAGGATCATATAATTCAGAAAAATATTTTTAATCTTAAATAAAATTTGAAATAGAAATAATTAAAATTTTCCAAAAAAATATAATTTTATTTAAAACAGATTGAAAATAACTTATTAAATATTTTTGTTTTATTCCAATATGAGAAGCACGACTTTTCTGACTTGATTATTTTGATGGAAATTATAGGTTTGAAACCATTATATTGGTAATTATTTAGAAACCCTGAGCGAATATTTCATAAAAGTGAATGATGTTTTTGTTAGGAAGTAACATTTGTGCACCGAAAAGTTTGAAGTTTCTCAAAAAAGACCGAAAACCCTGCAAATATTCCAGAAGATTGTTGTATCGAGGACATTTGGACAGAATTGAAACAACTAGTTTATAAGGATTGCTGCAGAGCAAAACATATTGATCAATTGATCCACAGAATTAGGTACTACTTGAAAGAACTCGACCGTTCGGTTGTTCAAAGGCTGCGGCATCAAAAATCAAGCGAATCGACTCTGCTTGAAGATATGATGTAAAAGAAAAATAAATATTAAATGGTTGAATTGATCTTTTGTGGGGCTTTCTAATGATATGCGGCATTTTGTTGTACCTATTATCATTCTTGAAATTAATAAATTTTAAAATTAGTGTGGAGTGCTATTGTTCACCTGTTTTTTGTAACATTTCAGCAAACTCTATATAATTAAGATTTATTTCTAGAAGAACATGTTCTCTTATCACACATGATCAAAGAGGTGAAGATTAGAAATGAAGCCTTTGTCTTTACCTTTGAAACACATCTGTGGAAATCAATTCAAAATAGTTCGTGTTACATTTATTCATAAGCAAAAGATACCACGAGAACAATCCTAGGAAGAAATTACCCATAACAAGTATGACCAATGACCATTTTCTTTCGTCATCTTTTAAAAACTTGCTTAGGTTTATTATTATTCAAACAACATATTAACTTAAAGTACTTATTATATAGTGGTAAATTGTGAATAGAGAAATTGTGTCGAATGATTTTATTCACCTTAAAATTTGTCCGAATTTTTAGTTGTCATACGTTATTCATACAATAATAATGGTGAATATTGCTAAACCGAACACCGAATATAATTGTAATGTTGTCAACAGAATATTGGGGATTCAGGTGGACTATGAGCCAGGTAATGCCCAAAGTTGAGACTAAAATGACTTGAATCTTCATTAATGATCATTTAAGTTTTATTCTTTATTATTATCAAATTATTCTTTTCGGGGAGAATAAAATCAACTAGTCTGAAATCATTTTCATTTACATAGACAATTCTTGTCCCAATATAAAACTCGTGAGTTTAATGATTTTAACAACTTAAATGACCTCGGGAGCGGTCTTTTTAAAAACTAATTCCCTGAATTATATATATACGATCTTTACTTATTTCATTCCTTTAATCCCATTATCCATTTAAAGCGAATAATTGAATCAAATTAATCATGGATGAGTTCAATTAACACCGTATCATGTAAATAATATTAATTAGTTTTTATTTTAATTAATCTAATCAAAAACAACTTCACTTTTTATTGAAATGAGATAACACTCAATTATATGCTTTAAAACAAAATAAACTTTTTAAAATAATTACCATATGAATAGTGAACATTAAAAGAAAATCTAATTACAGTCAAGTCTTTTAATGATCGTAATGACCATATTGTGAAGAACTTTAAAAAAAATATTAACAAATATAAATATAATTATAATTATTGAGATCGCTAATAGAATTAATTTTCTCCATTCGACGACCTCTTTAAATTTAATTACAAGTTTTTATTAAAACAAATAATTTTATTTGAAATAAAAATATTTTAAAAAACCCCAGTTACAATTGTCAAAAGATTTTATAATTCAGAAATTTTTTATTAATAAATAAATGAAATAATTCAAATAAACAATTTTCGGAAATTAAATTTTAAATTCAATTATACTATGAAATTTTCTAACAACTGAGATATTTACTTTGCAGTGGGAATTGCTTTTGCCGAGCACGGTAGACTGATCGTAGCATCCATCTGATAGAGATACTTGCCCTTAGGAGGTTGTTGAATAAACGATGGAGGAAATAAAGCTGAATATTAAAAGATAATTATAATATCGTAGAAAATTTGAAATAAATTATTAAAAAAAATAACTCTCATTTTTCGAAATTCTAAAAATAACTTCCTTAATTACTATTATTTTTTTACGAAAAAAATATGTAAAAATATTGATTATTACGAATATAAATAATTAAACGGTTGTTTAATTTTGTAAAATTAATAGTTGCAGTAACAAGTGTGGGTTAACAGAAGAAATAATTTTTTTTCTTAAATTATAGTCAATGGTTTATCTTTTAATATTATTTTTCATTTAAAATTAATCAATAAATTCTAAATTTATATCTCAGCCTCATTGACAATTTGTAAAATAATAAAATAATTTTGAAATTAAATATTAAAAATATTTTGGAAATATTTTATGAAAATAACAATTATTAGAATAAAATATGCCAAACAAAAATATAAAATTTTTAAAATAATAATTAAAATAATAATATTTTTCGGTTAATAAAGTTTTCGTATTAAAAATTATTAATTTTGCAATTTTAATACAAATATATAATTAAAGAATTAAAAAGGAATTAAATCAATTAATGATCACTTAAATCAGATTTCTAACAATTTTCCTCTTCATTCAGTTCCCCAATTATAAATCTTAATTCTGAGTTTTTCTTATTTTCTTTTTATTTAAAAAATAAATCTTAATTATTTGTTGTTATTAATAATAATAATTTTGCTAATAATAATAATAATGAATTATAATTCTTTTCCTCATAAAAAGAACAAAAATCTTCTCAATCAAATTGAAACAATTATAGATTGTACAATGTATATTATTATGAAACTTTAATAGTACTTGAAATAGAATCTCGAACAATCGTTTCGGCAATTGTTACTAATTTTAGTAATTTAAATAAATCTTTTATTACTTATTTTCCTTGATATTAAAACAGTAATATAATAAAATAATTAATAAAAAAATTAAAATAATTATAGAAAATATATTTTAAAAATTGACAAGAAATATTAGTTCAAAAATAAGTTTAATATTATTATTATTATTATTATTATTATACGAGTTCTCAGTTTAAAAAAATTATTATTAGTTAATATTTATTCTTCCTGATCATAGTAACAGTACTTAACATCTTATTGAAGATGCTTATTATGATAAATGATCTCATTAAGCCTTACAACGTATATTCTTTTCATTGACTTTTCAACAATATAAACCAAGAGTTTTATGTGAAGTACAACATCAATTATCGTTAAGGAAAAACGTGATAAATTATTTCTCTTTAAATATTCAGTATTTTCTATTCAGGAACTAAAAGTCATTCATTTTAGATAGATTTAATTTGTGAGGATATTAACAAGGAAATGAGAATTTTCATGAACGCTTTTCGATATGGAAAATTTTCAGCTCGACTTTTTCCCATTTTAATAAATAATAAATCCACAGAACGCAATTGTTCTTACCAAATATTCCTCAACATATGATAATATATTATTTTTCACATAAACATCATATAATTAAAAATTAAATTTTCATTTGTTTTGTTCCACTTTCTTTGAGCATTGCTAATTTAAAAATTCTAAAAACATTATTAAGAAAATATTTCAAATAAATATTAATTTTTAATTCATTAAAACAAATAAACAAATTAAAGATGATAAAATTATATTTTATTTTAATCATGTTAAAATGGTATTAATATTAATTAGTAATAAAATGAATGAGGTTCTTATTATTTATTAAAATAATTCAAGGTTTATTTATTTTTATAATTGATTAATTAAAAATCAATAAATCTATGTTTTTCATTTTCAGGAAATATGTGATGCTAACCACTTTGTTTGATTTTTTGAGTTATTTTCAAAATTGTTGTGATAATTAATGTTTATATTATTTTTTAAAAAAATTCATTAATTCAAGTATAATTGACTTTTAATAAAACTATTGGTTGCGCAAATCATTAAAGACTACAATTGAGTTTGAACAAAAAAATTAATAATAATAACAATTATAACAGTAATATTTATAATAATAATTATAATGATAATAATAATAATATTAATAATAATTATAATAATTATAATAATTAGAAAATAATAAATATTGTCTTATCTCGATCCACGCAATTAGGTACCAATGGCAATTTGTCCACGACTGAATAGTCAGCTGGCCAAGGAAATGGAGTCCTCTAAGGATTGCCGCAGAGTTTTTTAAAAGGTTAACAAGAGTAAAAAAACAGATTTTATTTGTTTTAAGGTTGATGCATTTTGCTTGTATTTATATTAATGATGGGACAGAATTAGACAATGGGTACTGTCCTGTTCGGTTGTCTACTTAGGTAATAATTCGAGTCTAGTTGACAACTCAAAGACCCTTTGTCCGTTGATGTTGAAAGACATTTTTTTAATTAATTTTTAAATTTTTTTTTCTTTTAGTTATATTTGTTTATTTTGCAAAGTTCATTTTACCACGAATTAATTTTCATTGACTATTTGATTATATTTGTGATTTATGCACTGAATCAATATTTATTCAATTTACATTTGACTCGATTATTATCAGACTAATTGTGATTTATATTGGTGTGATACGATATTGAGTGAAACTGTGAATTGTTTTTGTGTAATAATGGTTATTATTGTAAATATTTTTTATGGATATGAAGTATGGTATTAAACGAGGAGTCAGTAAAGTCTGAACTGATTTTATAAGCGAAATAGAACCAATTAATAATTATTTAATTTAATTTTAATAATTCTTGTATTTCTTAATATAATATTTCTTTACATATCGATAACGAAAAATAAATACTTTACCTTTTAATGCGGTCTTCAATTCACAGTATAAGAGAATTTAGATTTTCATAAGATTTTTACTTATTAAATATAAATTTAATAAAAATATATTCTAAGTAGATGGATTAACAAATCTTACTTTATATAAATATAAAATATACTAAGATAAAAAAGAAACAAATTTTATACTAGTGGGATTCAAAAGTTTATCTTATAAAGTCTTATAAAGGAACTTTACATTAAAAATAAGGTTTCACAGTTATTTAAGAAAGTTAATAGCTATGTTTAAAAATGTTATATGTTATAAAATGTTATCTTATTTTTAAAATATATAATTTTATTTAAGTAGCAATTTATCATTTGTTTAAATATTCGAAAGTATTGACTGACGTTTTAGAATTTCAAAAAAAAATTTTCAAATCTTGTGAAGATGACTTTTAGAAAAATTAAGATAAGGATGCTATTGCGCCACTATTGGGAAAAAAATTGTAAAGCCATAAATGCAGAGCTTTATTTCCAGCATATTGAACTTGTTTGTAATGCACTTAAGTCTAAGTATCCTGTCCTCATTCGTCGAAAGCGGGTATTGTTTTACTACGACAATGCCAACAACACACTGTTCGGATAACCAAAGAAAGCCTGGAAGGACTTGAGATCCTTCCTACAGTCCTCATGCTGTACCATCTGATTATGAGTTTTTTCGATCCATGAAACACTTCCTCAGATGACGCCGATTTGAATCTGGAGCTGAAATTGAGGTGGCTTGTAAAGATTTTCTCGAATCAAAACAAAGAAAATGGTACTTTAACTAGATAAGAATGCTAACAGATCGGTTTCGTAAAATTGTGAAGCTGATGGATTTTATTTTTGAAGAGTAGTGTTATTGTTGTAAATATATAATTTGGAGCATGTACTTAGGCATCACCAAAGTAGTTTCTCTGATCAGATGAATTAATTATGCTTTTATAATAAACATTAACATTTTATTCTTGATTTTCAAAGGGCATTTGAATAATATTTATTTATGAAATCTAATTTTTTTAAAAAACTGCAATCTATTTTTATTTTACTATGTAAGTAATGTGATAATTGGCATTAAAAATGGCTTAATTATTCAAATCATAAATTCATAGGAGTTCAAGCTTAAAATAATCAAATAAAGAAATAAGAAAAGTGAAACTAACGATATTTTTATCCAATCAGATTTAATAAATTAAAAATGAAGTATTGGTAACCAATATCCTTCTTTGGAATAGAAGAAATCTTTTGATTTTTATGGAAAATATGTATTACAGGAGATGTAAAACTGGAAAATTTTAACTTCTTTATAATAATAAAAAATAATATTTTTGAGTGAAAATGAATATAAAAATGATAAAAGATGAGAATCTTACATAATACTTATATATACTCCACGACATTAATTATGATAATATACTACACGAAAGAAAATACGAAATTGACTAAAATAAAACAAATAAATGACTAATTAATTTTTTAAAATTTATTCTCGTTAAAACCTTTACATTGTTTAAAATATTTTAATTCAATCTCTTCTCATTAAAACAAATTAACTTCGTACATTTTATAAATATTATTTTAAAATAGTTATATATTATTTGATAAGTCTGATTAACTTCGTTCATTTTATGTGATTCATTTTATTCAGGGTTTAAAAGACAAAATAAAATATTAAAAATTAGATTGATTATTTTTATTAATTTTCTTTTTTATATTTATATAGGTAGACTAGTGATATCTTATATTATTAATATTAATATCTTAGAATAAAATTAAAACTAAAAGTCCGAAAAACATTTACTACTGATTTATAAATGAAGCGAAGAAAAACAATGCTCAACTCGACGAGACCTCTCTTCACATGTATAATAAAGTCACTTAAATTGATTAACAAGTATTGGTATACATTAGCAGACCACGTAAATAATCAATGTGTTTCATATGTATTTTGGATATAATGTTAAACAGCAAAACAATATAATTGAACAGTAAACTCGTGTAACTTTACACCTGTTCTGCCACTTAGTCAGTGAACAGAGGTGAGCTTCTTTACAGAGATTAAAACATTGAGTGGAAATATTTGTAAAAAAAATCCGATAAAACTAAACCATTGGGGTTTTCTCTATCTTCTATACAATAAACCACTGGGTGATTCGCTATTTTTTTTGAATGAAGTGATTTTTCCAAATTGCTTCATTAAAACAAACTTTGGTTTTCGATATCAATCGAATTAACACGATTTTCTATGTATTACACAAAGGAAAAATTAGCAAAATTAATTTCTGATTTTTTTTAGTGGAAAATTTTCAATTTATAAATATAATGCTGCAATTATCACAAGAGATCTACGTTAAGATACTCAGTCGTTAAAGAAGGTAATCTGATAATCAATAAATCCATATTAATAAATTTACAGTATCTGATTTTTAAATTATTTTTTGAAAAAATAAATTTACTGTCATTATATTTTGAAAATATTCGTTTAATAAAAAATATTAATACATAGATATATAAAAAATATATTATTTACAAGATTTATTTATCTTTTTGATTATTATTATTATTATTATTATTATTATTATTATTATTATTATTATTATTATTATTATTATTATTATTATT
>JBBMKC010248544.1:0-10459 GCA_037834085.1 Bipalium vagum
CTAAATCCTTCTGAATTTGCATATATTTTATGTTAAGTTCCTAAAAAGACCACTATCGACATTCTTAACCCAATAAATATAAAAAGTCCACTATCGATATTTTTAACCGATTAAATATTAATCAATAACAATTATTATTATTATTATTTATAATAAATTATCTTTTTAAATCTCTCGTCTTTTTAAAACTTAACAATATTTTTTCTTTATGCTTCATTTCACGAAATTTTTCAACCATTCACGTACATTCAAAATTTTTAAAATTAATAATAACTTTTAATGATTTATAAAGGAAGCACATCATTAAATAATTTTCAAAAATATCATTATTTTTGAAAAAACTTAATTGAAAAAAATTTTAAAAAGTTTATACTAATAATTGAAAAATATATAAATGAAAAATTAATTAAATAAAGTTAAGGGCATTATTGATGAATGAATTTAATTAATTGATTTACTGATCTTTGTCCAGAGCAATCAGTGAAGCTTGAAAATCTATTTACTGGAGATATAAAACTCACCAAAATTTCTTTCAGAGAAACGAATATTAATAATAATCATTTCCCATAAGATATGAGAAAAGAAAACTAAAAATGGAGAAACTATTATTATTATGTGGCTAGTCTCAAAATATATAATAAAACCAGAAATTCCATCTAACATCTGAATATTAAGTGAAACTTGTTTCCTAGGGTCATATGCTTGTTAAAGTAATCCATAAAATCAAGTGAATAGTGATAAAATTTATTCTCAGTCTCTTCTATTGATGATCTGATGAAAATAACTAATGATCCAGTCAACTGAAAGTTTTATTAGATTTTCTTATTAGGGCAGAATTATTCATTGGAGAAAAATATATTTGAGATTTATTAATTGAATAATATGGAAAACTGGTTTATTTTTTCTTTCAATTTATATTATTTTAATAGTGACAATATAAGAAATAATATAATTCCGTAATAAATGAATACTACCTTAAATGCTGGACGTGACACAAAATCCAACGGTTTTGTCGGACCATTGTAATATGACCGTGGATGCCGATCATAATTTTCTTCAGTATTTCTCATCAAGTCTTTTACTCGAAGCCACTTAAACTTCAAAGAATATCACATTAAGACAAAAGATGTGAAATATACAATATTTTATTTAAAAATATAGCACTATAATATTGTAATAATAATAAAATATTGATTTTTTAATTTAAATCAATTTTAATATCATTAAAATTAAAAAGTAAATTAAAATAAATTAACTTTAAGATATTAAATTTTTTATTTTACAAAAATGATTTTTAATATCAATATTATAAATTATTTATCTCACAAAAGAGTGAAGATCAACACGATAAGATTCAAACAAATTATTTAGGATATTAATTCGCATATAATTATATCTCACAACAATGATATTAAATATTAGAATATTATTGAAAATTATTAAGAAATTAAGATCCAGTCAATATATAAAAATTATTTTTAATATACGAGGGTTAGTTTATGAGTTCTCAGGCAAATGTAAAATCTTTATTTTCTACATAAGCTTCTTCAGAGTCTATACACTTTTGCAATATGATACATTCTTTTTCATCGATACATTCTGCCTTCATACAATTTTGGAGACCATTTAATTAACCTACTTCTTTCCTTCTTTAATTGTTTGAAATCAAAAGTCTTTCAGATATTCTTTAATTTTGGAAACAAGAAAATTTCGATGGAACTGAATCAAGACTATAAGAATAATGTGGAAGGATTTCCCGTTGAAATTTACTCAGAAGATCACTGACATTCCTTGCAGAATTTGCAGATTCATTGTCGTGATAGAGCAAAATCTGGTTGTTCTGCCTTCCTGTATGTTTTGTCATCATTTCAGTTTTTAATTACTTTTAAACTGCTTTCATAATAACCAGTAGTAACAGCTTTTGCCCTTGTCAAAATCAGTTAGAATAACTCCCTGAGAATCCAAAATATATTGTACCAAAAACCTGTTATGAGATCTTTCTACCTTGAACTTGTGCATTAATAATATTTAAATCCTTCACATTTTATGTCTATAAGAAAGATATTGATGTTTATTCGTTATACATTATTTAATGAAAAGGATTTTTAGTTTACATTTACGTGAAAATGATTTTAAAATTGAAAATTCGAAAAAACCAATATTACTGTCCAGTAAAATACAATTAGTGAATTAAGAATTGTTTAATTAATAGAAATAATTAATTAAAATAAATTTTTATAAAATAATAATATGTAAAATATTAATAAAAATAATTATATATCCACATTTTTAACCACAGTGCTACACTTAGATAATTTAGATAATGTGAAAGAATTTCCTGTGAACTATTCTTGTTCTTTTCTTTTCATCTCTTCTTCATACCAGTCAGTCGGATCTCAACTCTATTCAAAAGACGATCAGGCATACCACAATCGATATCTTTGAAATTTGTTAAAAATGTTTAAATCATTCTCATTTTCATTTATTTGATTCATTTATCTTGTGAAATAGATTTCTTAAAAATCGATTAATCTTACTTATTCTTGTTGTTTTCAATTATCAAGCTTCACAAATGCCTGGCATATCTTGGTATCTGTTATGTTTCCAGAGAAATTATAACAAATTCTTTCGAACCAATTGACACATCCCCGTGAAAAAGAATTTTTCATTAATTTTTTTCGGTTTCAATAATTTTTTCATTAATTGATGAAACATTGTTGTTCCAATCATAAATTTTAATTTAATGAATTTTTTAAGTGATTTTTTTCAAAACTTTCATCTCAAGAACACAAGTTAACGGTTCGTATAGCGGAAATGATTGTTGAATTTCTTCAGAAAAGTCTATAATACCGTTGAAGAAGACAAACATTTTAATTTTTGATGATGATTGAGAAGAAAATGTCACTCGTCGACTTTGTATTGTTGACTGTCCCTAATTCTCTAAGGATCGTATTTGTCAATTGTGATTAAACAATAATCAATATTTTGTGAAAAATAACTTTGGGAAACGGGTGATGGAAAATTATTTGTAAAAAAATTAATATGTATATATTTCTGTTTTTCAATATATTAAGATTCTGGAAAATGATACGAAAACTAACTTCAGTTTCCTTTCCGTTTCCATTAACGAGAACTTGTTCTGTAACAGATTTCAGCAGATCACGATCTGAATATCAATAAAATATTTTTAAGAAATTCCGTGAATTTTTTTAATTTATATTTTCATATATATATTTTTTCTTAATGAAATGAAATAATTTTTCATTTTTATCACGTGAGAATTCAAAATTCAGTCAATTATAACAAAAATTTCACTTAAAATAAAACACATAAAACAATGATACTGGGAACTGTCGGTCTTTTTTTCAATTAAAATTTCGTTTGAAAAGGGTTAGATATTTATTCGAATTAATATTTATTTATTATAATTTATATATTTTAACAATTTTTTGTAATGTTAACTACTAATATAGCCTTGATCAAGTAAAGGTTATTTCAATACCCTCAAAGAATTTTTTTCCTTTTAAAAAAAAATATTCAAAATGTATCCGTTTCTTATTCGGTAAGATTCATTTTGTACAAAGATTAGATTGAAAAATAGGTTAGTAACCTTCTTACACAATAATCTTGGAGCATCAAAACGACATCGAATTTTCAAATAAGGATAAATATATAGATAACTTTTGAGATTGTATTATTTAAATAGATTCTTTAAATAGTATTGTTGATTAGTCTTTGAATATTATACAAAATATTAAAGAATGTATTATATCTTTGTTGTGAATCTTCCTCAATTGATTGTCATCACAACTCCTCACTAACATATAGAATGACGACCTGAGTTTAGACGGTTATCAAAATCTCAATTTCCTTCTTAAATCTGGAAAACCAAATATGATATGTTGTGACGTCCAGTACTTTAAGATACTCAGCGTTAATACTCAAAGTTGCTTCAGTAGCTTTTTTCTTTAACGGAATTCATAAGAGTACAATTCAGACCATGGTCACTAGTTGGAGTATCATTCATCATCTTCCACCAATTGCGTGGTAATCCTTTACATTTTCGCATAGTTAAATAAACAATATAGAATAAAAAACAACTTGAATTTATTTCATTGATTATAGTACTTTAATGGAAAACGATAAAACTTATAAAACTACAGAATATTTTAATTAAATTAAATATTAGAATTTAAAATATTAATTAAAATGTTATATATTTTAAACGTTTATAATTTGTTTGAATATTTAATTATTTTTAATACTTTGAAATTTAATTTTTAAAAAAGATATTAATATTATTTAATGGTCAAAACATTATAATGGCTAAAAATCTTACCGATTATTGGATTTCTCCGTAAATCCAAAACAACCAAAGTCGAATTATACTTTAAGACTTTCATAAATGAACGGACAGCATTATTTGTTAAGCCGCATTCTTGCATGTCGATTGCCTTAACCCACAAGTCATCTTTAAGTGACTCCGAAAGAATCAAAGATCCTTCATCACCTATTCCAAGGTTACAATTCAGTGTCATTCTTCTGATACCACACATTGAATCAAAATTAGCCCATCGATAGCGCAATGATTCTTTCCAAGCCTCATTATGTCTCTTCATAGCTTGAAACTGGAAAAGAAATTCGATATAGCCAATATGGATAATTTATATATTATACACAAACAATTAGAAAAAAATATAACATCTATACATTCTTTTATTACAATCGTTCAAATAAAATTAAAATAATGTCATGAGAATGTTAAAGAACTTAAAAATTGTTTAAAGATATTCACAGATTCCTTTAGACCTCTCTCAAGGAAGATTCTTATAAAATGAGCAAAGTAATTAAAATGATATCAGAAAGATATCACTTGAAATAAATAATTTCATCAACACGTTTATTATTGCTTGGTTAAAATGGACATTTATGAAAAGGAATAATTTATCATCCATTATGAAATTGTTACCGAAAAAATTAACGACGATTTGGTGAATATTTATGGAGGATTAGAATAAAATTTAATTTGATGTTAAAAAAATTATGATAATAATTATCATTATCACATGTTACAAGATAAATTACATTAAATAATCAATAAGTAAAATGAAGACTGATAATTCATTATTATATTAATAAAAAAATTAATATATTCAATATTTTATATTGAGATTCACTAAAAATAATATTTATAGAGGGTATTTTTTTGACAAAATCTTGATCAAAATTAATTTATTACACAATTTCCCTTATTTGTCTGGATCATTCCATCGATTTTAATAAATGGGGTACCATGGTTACGTAAATAATAAAATTTTTACAATAATAGCATTAAAATAGAAAAATAAATTTTCCATAATTAATAAAAGTAATATTATTGATTTTTTATTTTCCCCAAGCACTGCCTTACAATCTGTGCATTGATGTAGTTCAAAATAATTATTTTTATAATTATTTTGACGACAATTTCTTTTTCTGTGGAATGATTAAAAAATTGATATTATTTATATATCAACATGAATTTTTTGTTTAAAAATAAATACATTTGCATTTAATATTACAATGAAAATATGAAAGAATTAAACAGTACCAATTATTTTCAAAAAATATAATAAATTATCTGCATTGAAAAATTGTATTTAAAAATATTCAATGTTAAATATATTTAATTAATTATCAATTTAATTCACGAAAAAAAATTTTATAGGTAATAAGAATTTATTAATCAATTAAATGTTAAAAATTAAAAAAACTAAAATTAAAGTGCTCATTAATTTAATAATGAATATATTCCTATTAAATTATTTTCTTACAAAACGAACAAAACTTTCATTTTTAATAAGTGTAATAAATAGTAATTTCATGACATGTTAGAAGGAAAATAAAAGAAAATTATAAATTATAAATAAGAAAATTAAATGAATTTTTATTGAAAAATACATGATTTCTTAATAACCAGAGTAAATTGCCTGAGGATAAATAATCTCGAGTCTTGAAGTCAGAAATTACTTTCAATCTTGAAACACTTTTCAAAAAATTATAGACGTTAACATTTACAGACATTTAAGCGGAAATGAAATGTTGTCAACGGAAATAGTGAGTTCTCACTTTTGATTGTATGACTGGAAAGTATTCCTTGGCCATTAGAACAAATATAAGATGTAGTAAGGTGGTTCAAATTTATCCATATTTGTCTGAAGTGAGTTTCTCCTGTATTTTCATAGTTATAATATTATGAAAATAATTTTAAATGTCTGAACAAGAGAAAATGAACCAATTAATTAATTGGGATTTCAACTCATAAAAGTAGAAATAAATTAAATTAGACCATATCAACAAACTTTCCCCATATATCATACTCTGTCAATCAAGCTCAAAGAACTGCAGAACGATGTAATTCTCAGAAAGCTTTTCAACTGACACGAAAGATTAAAGTTATTTGAAAAATTTCCTGGAGAATATTGATTACGAAGTATTAACCATGGGGGAGGACGATGTCAATATGTGTGTTCCCATTAGAGAAGAAAGAATCGAATTTCAACAATAAGAATGGAAAAGGCAAACATCAATAACTCATATTTCAAAGACCTCATCATATTCATACTAATTAAAATTCAGAACTGGAGAATAAGATTAAATATTTTTCGTTGAATTTAAGTCAAATTAATAATTAATTGAATTTTCGTAAATAAATAAGTTTCCATTCAGTATAAGACAAAACAAATTTTTATGACAACAGAAGATAGGAGAAATTATTTTATTTTTTTTATGAAAAGAAAACAGTTTTTTTAGTATTTAAAAAGGTAATATCATTATTTCATTAGTAGAAATAATTCTTTAAATCATTCATCTCGACTAGTAACATCATAATATTTTGCATTGTCTTTCATTTTTTACTTGAACAATATTTTGTTCAGAACTCAAACATCCTTAATTCTTTTTCATATTTTCTTTCTTTTCATATCTATGTCAAAAATTTCCCAAAATCTTTTTAAAATTATCATAAAATTATCTTTTCATAATTATCATAATGGTCTTCCTGTGACTTCTTATCATAATAGGAGAATAATCATAATTATCAATTAATAAATAGATAAAAATATACAATATAACCAGGTTAATGATTTCAAACGAAAAAAACATTTGCAAAAAACTGATAATTAACTGTATTTAATAAGTCAAAATAAAACCCCGGATGACATTTTCATCATTTTTAAAAAACAAAAAAATCCCATTAATGATTTGCACTGATATTTTAATTAAAAAATTATCGTTTTCCATGAATGTTCTAATAATAATCTGTAATTTTAGAATCTTAAATAATCTCGGATTTTCCAATCCTTTCTCTATTCTTTTTTTTTAAAGAAAAAGAGAGAAAACATTAAACATTCAAAAAAATGTCATTGTTTTTCAGAAAAATCTCAAGTCATTATGAGTATATATTGTGAGAAATCAATGATGAAGAGACGCTGAGAAACGAAATAATCATTTCTCAATGAAATCCAATTTTGCAAAATATCAAAATAAAACAATAATTATATTTTCGAGAAATGGAAATAATATCGATTATGAAATTGCTTCAATTGGTTATATTTTCATCAAATCGAAGGAGAAATATTTCTGACAAAAATCAAATATTATTTCCCTCAAGACATTTTCCAATTAAGAAACTCCATCAGATGACCTATGTAAGTAAACATATTTTTACGAAATTTTTATTCATTTTTACATAGTTTAACAATTTTCCATAAAACCAATATCAATAAATAACTTGCAAATATTTTTCTTTGGCAATTTCGTTTTTCAAAATGAAAGATTCCCTTTCATAATTGGAATAACAATAGACTTTTCCAAGTACGATTTAAATAGGACATTGTTAAACATTGGAAATTAATTTTTAATCTCAAATATTGTTCAATTATTGATTAAAAAAAATAATAATAAATATAGCAATTATTTATCATATAAAATATATACAATTATTTTATTTTCTTAAATGTGTAACGGATTCTTTTTGATTTCAATGATATCAATTTTTTATGAGAATATTTCTGAAGATCATATTGTCTTAGAAAATAATAAAAAAATATTATTTGTAAAGATGAGAAAAAATTGAGAAATTTAAACATTTTCAGAAAATATTAAAGAAATAAATAATTAAACGACTTAAATGTCAATCATAAGTGGAAGACTCAGAATTTCTTCTAAGATCGATCTTGTACGTCATTCTCATCACCAAAATTAATTATAACAAAAGTTTTTTTAATTGATTAATATGTTTAATTATAGAATATAATAATAATATTAATATTAATAATTTTATTATATTTTATTACAAGATTAAAAATATTTTATTCTTCTTTTTTATAAATTTAAAATAAGTTAAATTGTTCAATTTTTGTCTAATTTTTGCACAATTTTTCTATTTCTACATTTCCAAAATAAATTTACATGCTAAATGATATCAAAGAAATAAACGTTTCAACATTTGATGGTTTAACCAAAAATTTTCCAAAAATCCTTTAGGCCTTACTATTGCCTAGTGAAAATTTTCTAAAAAATCAAAATTAAAATTGCGCCAGTAGAAAAAAGTCTACTACTACTAGCAAAAAATGTTAATGGATCTGCTAATTATGTACATCACAATGAATTGTGGTTGTTTCAGAAAACAACAATTAAGAAGTTTACTAAAGCGATAAAATCTCCAACTGCAGCAGCCGTACCAGCACCGATGCCCATCAAATGTAAACCTATCGACAAAGGCAGAGATTTAATTGCAAAATGCCAAGAATGACCGATCTGCTAAGGAGCGACATTCAGTGATAATTGATTTAATTGGAGCTAATAACAAATACTTATTGTCAACATGTTAAAAGACGTCAAATGTTATGTTACATGGAAAATGTTGATATTTTATTAAAAAAAAATAATAATAATAATAAATGGGCAATATCAGATTACTTCGATCGCCCGTGTTCTGTAATTTTGTCGTTATTCAAGAGAAACACGTCGGCAAATGTTTGTGGAATTAGAAAAAAATTGATGCAAATATTGGCAGGATGGAAAAGCAAGCATTAATAAGAAAGGATCAATTTACGCCAGACTCGCAAGATTTTCAGTGAAAAAAAATATTTGAAAACAAAAAAAATTATTATTGGAATCCTACTCGAAAATATCGATTAAAAATGAGGTTTGAGAGAATATTTCGTGGATTTCTTATCAAAATTTCATCAAGCTGGTAAATATGATTAAAACAGTTAATCAGTTAAACAGAATTTTTCAACAATTTTCCAACAATTTTCTGTTTTCCGATAAATATTTGCTTTTGACACAGAAAATTGTCAACCTTGTTTTCCCATTGTTCTTTGCAGCCTGTTATTTTTTCTTTATCGATAACGTTAACAGTTGCGATTGTGATTGTGACAATGAACGTCAGTTAACGTCAACAAAATACAGGACCTTCCAATATAAACAAGCAAATTTCGTTCGCCGTATTCAGAGCTAATTTGTTTATTTTCATAATAAATATTTGACAAAAACATGTCCAAAGTAAAAACCCTCCGTTTTTATTTGGCTTTTATCAATTTTATTGGAAACCATAAATTTAACTTCAGCATACTTTATATTTCAGAAATAAAATTATTTATAATTATGCCACTTGGATATCCATTAATTCACTTTATTTTATTTACAATTACTTAATTATTTCTTCAACCAAATTCGGCTTTATCTATAATACAGACAATTTCCAATTAATTTCATTAGTTTTGGTATATTGATTTCAGTTATAATAAAAATAATGTTAATAATAATAAAGTTAAGAAACCCTTGTTTTATATAAGAATTTCATATGATTTCCTATGTAATTATTTTTCATGCTTTACATTTATTGAAATATTATAGTAATTACTATAATAACCTTTTATAATAATAATAATAATAATAATAATAATAATAATCTATTCTAGGAAATAATAATTTTTTTATTGTCTATGTTAGTTGATAAAATTTTCTCTAAAACTGATTTTGACATGTTACTTATATTCAATATTAATTAATATTGTTTGAAAATGGCTTAGAAAATTAAACTTAAAAGATTTGAGGTTGTTTCTAATCTAAGAGTCAGTCCTGGAAAGAAAATATTTAATCCCAATAAGTGAAGAATATTTCTTGAATAAACAAAATGAATAAAAAAAATAAAGTAAATAAAATGTAATAAATATTTTGCAATAAAATAATTGATTGGTTGAAAAAATAAATCAAATATTTTTATTTGATTAAGAATTTTTAAAATCGATTCTGAATTTCGTGCCAAAAGTTACTATTATATCAATTATACATACTGTACATATATAAATTATTAGGTTGTAAAGAAATTAATCGCGGTTTATGAAACTTAATTTTTGCAGTATGAATTAATAAAGGAAAATTTGTTTTATTAATATAAATTTGTTTTCAT
>JBBMKC010248555.1:0-10458 GCA_037834085.1 Bipalium vagum
GCAACCTTCAACCGTTGAGACCTAAGATACGCTCCAACATTTAACATCTTTTTGTCCATCAACTTAGGATCTTAACATAATTAATTAATTAATAATTATTATTACTATTTTATTATTATTATTATTATTTCTGACCCTCTTGCGGTCTTAATAATTAATTGATAATAATCAATTTAAGCCATATGGTGGTTTCTACCGTATACTTTACAAGGGTTGTCAAGGATGTGTCCTTGGCTAACCAAACAAATTCTTTAATTATTATAGTTCATTTTAAATGTTAAGCTTTTATTAAATTTATTATTTAAGTCAGAAAGTGAAAGATTCTGTTTAAGTACATAAAATTGTTATTGTCATTATAAAAAGAACAAAGTCGTTAGAAATGAACCCCATATATCTTTTAGCTGACTCCGTAAGAATTGTATTAAATGTCCATTAATACCGAGTTATTACTGTCAATGAGTATAAAAAGAATATATTTTTGTGAGTTATTCTGTTATTTATTTTTAAAAATATAAGAACTCAACCGATAGTGTAATTATCAGTTGAGAATTTGATTGTTAGTATTAACAATAAACTTTTTTGTATTAAAAATGAGCAAACTTTATTTTAAATAGTTAACAAAATGTTAATAGAAAATTGTTTTATAATTTTGTTAATATTAATCAAGCAAGTTTTTATCTGACTCCAAATCTAATAGATTTTTTTGGTCAGAGAATAGTATTACTCTCGCAATAAAACAAATCAGTTCAAACCACAACACCATACGATGAACAAATCAGTCAATGTGTTAAGTTTCATCAAGGAATAGTAATGTCTTTGTACATGTCTACACTTGATAGTAAAATTAAAACGGTCTAATAATTCTTCTCTAGAAACAGATTTAGTAATTTCAAATATTTAAAATAATTTCAAATAATATAATTATCATAAAAAACCTTTTTAAAATTGAGTTATTAATGTTTCTGGTTTTTTAGTTTCAAAACAGTATCAAAATTTCGTTATCCGTAATTTTATTGTATACTAAATTAAGTAACATTTTCAAAGTATTGCAAGTTAAATGTACACCTTAAAAAATTTTAAACTAAAATATAAATTTGTATTTTTTATTTTTAGTTAAGGTAGAACAATTAAATTACAGATGCATAATCTTTAATTGCATTTAATTAAAAAACTTCATAAAATTATAAAAAAATGTAGATAAAATTTAATTGAAAATATTATTATTAGATAGCTATTTTAATTTTTACCTTTTCAAATATGTAAATTAAACATTAAAACTAAAAGATTATAATTATTATTATATGAAAACATCACACGTATTTAATTTGAATATTTAAAACCGACTAGAAACGTATTACTTGAACATGGTGAAAAAATTTAAAATTATGATCTTTTTGAAAGAAAATATCCATCTTGTTCAAAATAGCTGCAGCATGTTGTTTTTGATTTTAAGGCTAATTTAATCTCAAAGTAATAGTCATTTTCTGTTTTACTATTGTAACTATATAGTATGTTATTTAAGTTTAACTAAAGTGGTCGCTGTGCTCCCATAAAATACTTCGCTAATTAAAAAATCACTCTAACTCTGGATTCTAAAAAATGGTATAACATAAGAAATATTAAATTAACCTTCACAATAGACCTGCAGTGATATCAAAGTTCAACTGTAAATTCTTTAATATAATTCTTGGTTGTAAATGATATTATAAAAATAATAATTGAATAATTAATGAATAATTATTAAATATCATAATTTAAATCTTTTTGTTTCAATACTTGTAACCATGACGATTTAAAATTTGAAAAATGGATTTGGATGAAAATAAATATTATTTAGAAAGTAAAAGTTTTTGTTTTACTTCGATTATCTATTATTCTTTAGAAATTGACATCCCAGTTTATGAAGAATCCGAGTATGATTACGAATTTGTAGATACTGATGAAATCTTATTAATAGATGGTTTTATTTATTATAAATTTTATGTACATTAATTTATTTTTATAAGATAAAAATTTGGATACCTTTGAACATACTATAAAAGTATTAGATGAACTACAAGAAAACGAAAAGGCTGTGGTATTTTGATAAATTATGATAATAAATATTTCTCATGGGCATTTAATTTTTAAAGGAAGAAGTATTATCCGATGTTCGACCAACTTTAATAACAACTCCGCCATCAATGGACGATTACATTCGTTCTTTTTTATTACGACTTGGGTTAACGAAGACCTTAGATTGCTTTCAATTGGAATGGTTAATAAAAAATTTTTAAATCTTGGTGACAAATAAAATGATGCAGGTTTGAGAAGAAATATAAAAATTTACTTCATGAAGAGGACATAAGTGAGGTTCCCGATATTTATATCAGAAACCAGCAACTTGATACCCAGATAAAATTAATTAGGGAAGATCGAAACAAATACAAACAGGCTGCTTTGTAAGTTTTCTTTTAAAAAGTTTACAATTTTTTTTAATACTGATATAACTTATTTTCATTTTTATAAATTTATTCAGAATATTTTTTGAAATGAATATAATAATGTGAATTATTAATATATTTATTAAGATATGTTCTTTCATCATCGTAATTATTTTTAAAAATGATTTAATTAGAAAAACTCAATATCCATGTAAAATATGGGTATTCTAAATGCATTTCAAGCAAAAAACCTTCCATTTTCATTTAATATTTTTAATAGTCTCACTAATACAGCTTGATAAAAAGTAAACATTAGTGATACTATAAAAATATTAAATGAAATAAGAAGGATTTTTGTTTGAAATAAATTTAGAATAGATTATAAACAATTAAACATATATATTGAAATAATGTTACATAATATATAAGGTTTTTTGTTTTGAAAAAATAACTCTATTTCTAATTATTTACCTATTTTTTATTGAATACAAACTTAATTTTAAGATAATTTTCAATTATTTTATGGTACTTTTAATTACAGAAAGGCGAAAGAAATGCATGTGAAACTTAGAGGTGAAAGAGACTTTCATAAGCTGCAACACAGACGTGTTTTACAAGAGAAAAATAAATTAATCGAAGAAATTAAACGGTAATAAATTTTGAGAATTGATCGGATGATAATAAAAAATACATTCACGTAGAATGCGGGATCACTATTCTTCTTATCAACCAGCTTTAGAACAAATGCAGCAGAAATACGAAACTGCTATGAAAGAAAAAATGCTCAGTAAATTGGAAAGAGATAGAATTTGTGGACAAATGAATGGTTTGGAAATGACCCTTCAAAATCTGGAAAATATCACTATGTCATCAATAAGCGGAGAAGAGGGAAAGAATTTACTGTTTAAAGATAAAAATAAGCTTACTAGTATTCATCCGTGTTTAAAAGGAGGCGTTTTGACCGTTGATAAGATGAACAGAGGTACAACTCAAAGTAAAATTGCAGATGCCAGGGAATTAGGAACCAAAGTCGACAGTACTCTAGTAGAAAAGGAAAATTATGTAAGATTAAAAATTATTGAATAAATTGATTTTAAAAATATTATTTTATTATTTTATTTTTTTAAGATTTTGAAAAGGCATGTTTTACCAATTTATAACTGACAATTAAGTCAAATTATTTAATATAAAAATAATAATTTAATTTCATATGAAAGATAAATGTAGATCTTAATTCAATTTGAGTTGTTTAATTCGAACAACTCAAAAAAATTTCATTCAAACTAAGAGAGTTTCAGTTTCCTTTTTAAATGCTTTTAAATTACTTTATTATCTATCTCGATTCACTAATTTATTTCTCATTATATGTATCTTTGAACCATTTATATTTGCAATTATTTCATTTTATAAATGAAGATGTTTCTTCATTTCAATAAATAAGACTGAATGAATTAAGTCAAACTACGTGTCATTACAAATACACTTTTTCAAGATGCTGTAGAGCAAGAATGTTAATATTGTCAGTTTATTTAAATTGTCTTTTAACTTCATTGAAAATGTATTTCCTTTTCTTAACACATGTTAGTGAATTCTTAAGTTTTGCAAGTCATAAAAATTGTAATGAAATAAAGGTTGTTAAGAATTTCATTTTGTAATATAAATAATTATTAAAATTTTAAACATTTAGTAAAAATATATCAAAACACTTAAAATTTAAATTAATTTAAAAAAATTCATTATAAAATGAAAACTTCAAATAATTAATTGATTGGTTGATTATCATTAATTAATATTGATTTCAGATTTTTATATTTCATGAAATAATTTCAGGTTTTATTCTTCTGATTACCATTCATTGATTAATTTTGAAAATTTTATAATAAGAAATATTAATTTAATTAGTTTTACTTATATTGTTTTATTATTAATTTATTATATAAGAATTATATATTAATAAACTGACTTCTTTGTTTATCTTCTTATCCTCACCTTATCAGGTTATCATTATATTTTCAATCTAGGATACTCAATTTCCGGTTGACCGCGGTGTAAATGAAGATTTGGCCAAATTGAGACCACCTCCTGGTCATTTGACTCGGGTTGGCGGCTTTAAATTATCAAACACAATAAAGGCACATGATTCTGCAGTGACATGGTAAATTCTAAAAAATATCTCCTTTGAATGAAAAGTAATTTAAATCAATAAAGTGTTAAGATTCACAAAAATAACAAATATTTCTGCACAACCAGTGATGATTTTACTTGGAAACTGTGGTCTTTGGATTCGATGCAACCAATGATGACTGGAAAAGGCCACAGAAATTGGGTCTCATCAGCGGCCTTTGACAATGGTGGAGAGAAATTAGCTACAGCAAGCGGGGATACATCTTTAAAGGTATTTCTGATTTTGCCTGATATTTAATAATTTACTTATTTAAAAATTATACGCTTCTAAATGTATTGTAAATAAATATTTTTAAAAATATTATTTATTGAATATAATATTATTTTAAAATATTATCTTTATAACTTATCGTGCCATGAGAGTTTTTATTCTTAATCGTGATTCGAATAATATAAATTTGACTTTTAGGATAATCAAAATATTTAAAATTTAAATAGAATAAATAAATCACTTATTTTAAAAATTAAATTTCACAAAGTTTAATACAGGGTGACCAGAAAATAGTGAGAACTAATTTAATTTTGTTTAACCACGCAAATTTTAGTTTTTCTGGATAAATTTTGAATTATGTTTATTTAATTGATGATGAATCTGTAAATAATTTTCAGATTAAAATTATTATTAGTTATCAATGACTATACAACAAGATTGTTGTCTTACACGAACAAGGAATTCGCAATTATGATATTTTAAAATGACTCGGAATTTTATAAGATCTTTGAAAAATTAGAATTTGTTCAGAAAGAGAATAGTTAATACCAGTCAAAATCGAAAAATTATCAAAAAGCGTCTTCAGCATAATCCAAGGTCGTGAGACAGGAAATAAGCGTGAATATGTCTGACTTAAATACAAGCACTACAAGATCCAAAAAGTTCAGTTCCTGGCGGAGAAAAATAAGCTCATAATACTTCAAAGGTGTCGTAAACTGGAGCTCCGGGTCGCTGTCAACAATGGGAACAAATACTTTTTTACAGACAGAAGTTATTCACCGTTGAATAGGCGCTAAACCATCAAAACGATAAATTTTGGTCTCCATAAGCAATCAATTGTTCCGCAATAGTTGAACGTCGTCAAAACCCGTTGTTCCTTATGGTTTTGGGTGGAATCTGTCCAAGCGGTTAAACCATACTTCTTATCATTGATGAAGGCGTCAAAATCAATCAAGAAATATACAGACGCCTGATTCTTGAGGCCGAAGTACTTCCGTGAGCTCAAAAACACTTCGGTAGTCATCAATGGACATTTCAACAAGACTCAGCTCCAGCCCACAAAGCAAACACTACACAAGAGTTGTGCAAATCCAATTTTCCTGATTTAATCATGTTTCAAGAATGGCAGCCATACTCGCCGAATCTCAATCTGATGGAATATAGTGTATGGTCAATTTTGGAGGCCAGAGTCTGTAGTGAACGCCACAACAGCTTAGATTCACTGAAGCAATCATTATGCCGAGAATGGGACAAAATATCGCCGGAAAAGCTGAGAATTTCAAGAAATTCTTTGAGCTGCGCATCAAAGCCAAAGGCCATTTTGAAAAGAAATTAAATATATAGTTTTGCAAATATCTGCTTATTATAATCTGTTGCTAAAACATCACTTTGTTGGTTAAATAAAAATTAATGTCCAAATTTCTTGCTATCACTTTTTTCTTGTCTCCCTGCAATATAAGAATTTTAAAGAAATACAGAATTTATAAATTATAAAAAGTATAAGAATTTTAAAAGTTCAAATATTGATTAATTTTTATTTTTTGCATATATATAACAATTTTTATTGAATTATTAATAATTATTATTATTCTTAATATTTATTATTTATTTTATTTATTAGTAGTAGTAGTAGTTTTATTAATGTTTCAATACTTGTCAAAATTATTTTATATTAAAGTTTATTCTTAGATCTGGAACCTTTCAGAAGCAAAGTGTTTATATACATTAGAAGGTCATTCCCAGGCCGTTTGGTGTGTGGATTGGCATACACAGGCTCCGTTTGTTGCTACGGCAAGTCATGACAAAACGGTGAAAATTTGGGATCTAAATTCGTTGCGTTGTCGCCGCATTTTGCGAGGTCACTCTGAATCTGTAAACACAGTTCAGTTTCTCATCAACAGCAACATTTTGTTGACAGCATCTGCCGATAAAACCATCGGTCTTTGGGATGCTAGAACGGTAAGTTTTCGAACTTGATTCTTATCTATTTGTTGAAAGTATTTCTTTTTTGTGGCGGTTGCTTAGAAATTTTATTTTTTAGAGTGTCTGTGGCCAGAATATAGTTGGTCATCAGTATTCGATTAATTCGGCAAATATCAACCAGCAAGGCACAAATATCGTTTCGTCAGATTCGTTTGGAACCGTCAAATTTTGGGACTGCAGACAATTGGGCCAGTCCATCAAAACTATCGATCTTGGAGTTCATCCCGCTAATGATGTCAGATACGACAGTACTGGAAGCTGTGTGGCTGTCTCGAGTGGTGATTATATAATCAAAATGGTTGAAAGCGCTACTTTCAATGTAATATTTTTGCTCGATGTGTCACATTAAAACAGATTTTTATTCACTTTTTGTCATTTTTTAGGTTACCTCATTGATTGGACATGAAGATGCAGTACTCAGCACGACTTTTGATTTTGAAGGAGACTTTATGATATCCTCTTCATCTGATTCTACTGTGCGCGTCTGGTCTTAGATTATTTCGTGATTGATTACATTCGCGTCTTTAAAAAATCTATTATAGTTTTAAATTGTTGAGATGTTGCCTGTCAATACCTTATCTTCTTGAAAATGTTGAATTTAACTTTATTATAGAGGATTTGTGTTTGTTGCTTAATTCCTTTGCTTTTATTGTTGAAAATTTTTCTAAAAAGAATAACACTTTCAAAGAATTTGCTACGGATTTTTTTATTTATACATTTTATATTTTTTTATTATTTATTTTCTCATCTATTGAGTTAATTTATTAAAGTATCAAAAACAGGTTTATGAAAATCTTTAAATTCAATTGCTAGTCCTATTTCTTACTTCCACTGATTTGGTTGATTAATTTCAAATTTTTTCTGTTTAGAAATTCTAATTTTATTATCCATTTTATTTTGACTTTTATCCATTTTATAACTAAAAAGATTAAGTAATTTATTTTTAATATTAAATAAATTTAGTTTTACAAAAAAACTCGGTAGCAAAATAAAATTCAATTTATTGAAAAATAAAATATTTTTAGATCTCACAATAAAATTTAAAAGATAAAATATAAATGTTTTGAATTAATTTTTATTTTTTGAAAATTTTGAATTGAATTTGAATTGTTGAGTGCCTGAGATGAAGTATGGAGTACGACAGAATGACCAAAAAAAAATTTTTCTTTACCACTCTGATGCTGTCACTTCCCACAAACGTTTATTAAGCTCAGTTTTAAAATTCAAAGATAAATAGCTCTTAAATTTATTGTATCCTTATTTGAATTTTTTATTAAAAGGTGTAATATTTAAATAAATTTTATATCTATATTTAAAAATGTTTGCTTCACCTAAAAAAGTACATGTTATATAGTTTATAGTTGAATGTGAAAATCGTTAATTACTTTCCGACTAACCTTACAGTTACCATTTCCTCAATAAAAATTTATTTTCAAATAAAATCTTTTCAACTATCTACATTAATAACCGGAAACATTTAATTTCAGAATTTGGATTTTTAGAAGATTATTACAGTTTTGAAAATGTATACTAATAAAGGTATATACACTAAATTATCTTTTTATGCGGTAGATACGGACCAGAAAAAGTCGCACATAAAAAAATATATATAAAAAAAAATACGGACCACCGACCTGGAAATTTTTATCTAACGGTTCTCCGTTGGAATTTAAAAAATTACTTTTTATAAAATGTTATTTTTAGGGTTTCAAATGTTTATACATACGAAAAATAGCAATTAAACAAAAAACATGGAAACAAGCCACATTTATTATTATTATTTAATGCATAAAATAGTCAGTAATTAATGTCTGTGATGGCTTGGATAAATTTTTATAAAGTTCTCGGTGTTTGGAGGGATGTTAATAAAATGTATGTTAGATGTTCTACCTTTTCATGACCTGGTTTCATCGAGAATTAATAAGATCTTAAATTCAAGACCTTTCTCTTTGACTTCAGGTACGAAATAGCTATATTAAGCCACTGAGTAAAAATAGCTGTAGTTACCCAAGTTTTTATTTGCATAAAATGTGCTGGAAGCTTATTTTGATCTTTTCCTTTTATTGCACGTGGTTTTAAAGATCGATTTACAAGCAGTGGTTTCAACACTCTATCTCCACATGCATTGCTGCAAATTAGTAAAGTAAATCGATCTTTGACAGCTTTAAAACCACTTGTAGATTTTTCGGAATTTGATAAATACGATTGGGCATCCGGTTTCGTCAGCGTTGAAGACTTGATCGACACAGTATTCACCATCTTTAATAATTTTGGCAAACTCTTCAGGGTATTTTCTAGCGGCCTCTTGATCTGCAGAAGCTTCCTTACCTTTTATCTTCATATTTTGTAACTAGTTTCTTCTTATAAAACCAATTAGCCATCCTGTACTAGCCGAAAATGAGGATGTAGATGACTCTGATTCCCTTATCTGTGCGTGAAACCCTAGAGCTTTTTGTCTGTTTAATTAAATATCCATTAATCTGAAATCTTCTGTAATCTTCAATCCAAATTACGAGGGATTTTTTGATTTTTTCTATTAAAGGGTCTCTTAAATATGATAATTTAGTGCTCAATTTTGTACCGGATCTAATGGATTTCCGTATTGATACCTCTATTTTTAATTTCTCTAATTGTTGATTCACCCAACTTTAAATGTCTACCAATTGCTGTAGATTTCTCTCCATTTGGCAAGCGATCAAGTATCATAATTTTGGTTTCTAGGGAAATTGCACTTCTCTTCTGTGGCTTAACTTTACTGTCACGCATTTTACTTAATAAATGAAGTTTAAATTAAATTAAATGCTTACAATTATTTTTGAAAGAGCTTTTTAAAAATTAAAAACTTTTATTTAAAAAAATTTAATGAAACCGTATACAATTATATACAAAATATATAAACATTTTAAAAACCGCATAAGAAAATCGCACAAAAAAGAATATTAAAGTCCACTATAATTGCCTTTAAGAAAATACATATATACTACTTATTATATTTTTAAAATTTATATTTTTATAACTATTCTTATGATTTTACAATTATATTTATTATTTTTTGATTACTTGAAAGGTATTTTCGGTTCTGAATTTACATTTTTAAAAAAATATTTAGTTAGGAAAATTTTAATATTTTATTCTTCTACTACTATTATTAATTAGTTTTATTAATTAATTGAATTACTACTATTATTAATAATGTCTTTATTACTTCAGACACTATAAGTGGTCATAATTTCTACTTTGGGGCCTCATTATTGACAAAGCGAGCAGAAGCAGTAACTTGTTACTTGTGATTTAGACAAAAAGTAATTCGTGATTCTCTAATATTTATAAATGGTTGGAATGGAATCCCAAGTAGGCTTGTGGACTAGCAGATGCTGTAAAGACCCGGTAGTCCACCAATGGACTACTAAAACTATACTCACGGAAAAAAGTAAAAAGCACCCTAAAATCAAAAAAATTTATTATGAATACAAACATACTATACATATCTATACATAAAAATTAGTAATGAGTATGGAAACCTTTCTTGGCCACACATTTACTTAGTCTGTTGGGCATTGATAAAATCAGTTTGTCGAGATCTTCAGTATTAATCAAATCCCACTGCTCAAGAAGTCTATTTTGAAGCTGTTGTAACGTAGCGGGAGGAAATTCATA
>JBBMKC010248566.1:0-10457 GCA_037834085.1 Bipalium vagum
ATTTCATTTATTATATCTGGTAAACTATTACGGTTTACACAGATTATTTAAATTTATCTTAAAATCATCCACTCTTCTAATAATTTATAGGATTATCTTCATTTTGTTTTCCCATCTTCCATTTTTCTCTTTTTGTTTGTGATATACACAACAGTTAGGGCTGGTAAATCATCTCAGGACCTTACCACAAGTTACAGGATAACTGTGTAAGGATTTAAGGATTCTCGTTTAAAATCACCTTGTAAACTCACATTTTTACAAATAAAAATATTTGCATTTGATTTCAGTTGTTTTCATTTATCCTATTTTTGTTCCGAATTACACTCCATAAATCCTTCTGATAGTCATATAATTTTATGTTAAGTAACCTATAAGCCGTTTATCGATTTTTGTAACTTAAATTTAGTCACTTTTAGGGAAACTTAACAATATTATTATTTTTTTTTAACATTTAAAACCTTGTCATGATTTTCCTTGGTTTTATTTTCCCGGGAAGGGTCTTTGGTAAGCCCATCAATATATACCAATATTTAATGACCTAACAATGTTTATCCAATCATTCATTTTGATTTAGTTTGCGAATCTAAAATGAAACACGGGAAAATAATTTTTGAAAACTGATATTAAAAATCATAGCTTAGTTACAAATATAATTATTTCGTTTAATAAAAAAATTAGACTTACAAATAATGATTATCAATACACTTAATAAATAGACCACATATACCTCCAAATAAGAGGTAAATTGAAAATATGATTACCGTAATGGATTTTCTTTTTTTTTACTGATCTTCAATAGTGTTATCTCCTACATATCTAGAGAGTAAACTTTAAATAATAAAACTAAATATTTATTATTAATTTTTAAGTACCGTATCCTAAAAAATGATCTTTGTGTATAAATTGTCGTACGTATATAAATTCTTTAATAATTGTTGAAGTCTTTGCTACCTCCAAGCTTCTACAATCTATTGGTATAATGTAAAATAGCCTGCTTTCCGCAGTCTCCCTGTTAGTGTGAAAATATTTTCTCCTTTTACAATCCAGTTTATTTCACTTAAATCTCAACTTCGATTTAAATTACATATTGACAGTAAGTTCCAGTAATTGCAAAAGCTTCGTAATACCAACTTATAAATTTTAAAAAATCAGTTTTATAATTCGAAAAATTACTTCAATTAACTATCAAAACTATATGCGTCATGATAAATTTGTTTCCTAATTAAAATATTCATATTTATTTGTTTAGTTAATTAAACATTTTTTCTGTTAGTTCAAACAAATTCTCGTGCTAAAATAAAGCGAAAAATAATCTTTACTGACTCATAAAATGTGATAATATTTATTGGGATAATTAACGTTTAAATATTAATTATTATTAAGATAATTGTGTCAATAGACAATTTTAAGCTCAAATTTTCTCCAATATTGATTTATTGGTTGCTTGGCAACACAATTCTAAGATAATTATTTTCATAAGGCTGCCTAAATAATCCATCTAAAAACAGATTTTCAGTTACCTGATAGATAATTTCTACATTATAAAAAATATAATATTTTTATTGTTAGATAAAATTCACTCACATAACCTACAAGGAAAAAATACATTTTGTCAAGAATTATATCAAGGAACATAAATATTCTAAAAATTTATTGAAGTTAAAAAAAATAATTTTAGGCATTCAATGACTTACACTTGTATTATCAAATCTTAGTTGGAAATAATAAATCATTAAGAATTTTTTCATAGTTGAACAGTAAACAATAGGATCGTATTTTATTGTTGAGATGTATTCAATTTGTTCAATTAGATACATATCATCATGATTTCTTAATGGTTCCGTGTAGTTAAATTATTTTCAGCTGAACCGTAAGGCCCTGGCTAACGAATAAAGAACTCTTTGTTCTCTTTCTTGATAAGGTTTCTATTTATTATTTATCTCATTTCTTTTTTTAATAATAATAAATCAATTTTAAAAATTATAACGTTATTTTCATTTTATTCGCACATTTCATTTTGAAAATATTTGACTGATCCTACCGAACGTGACATTTATTTGGTGTTGTGTAATTCGATCCTTATAGATTCTGGTTTTTTTTCTGAATAACTCTGTTTGTGATTTCTTGATTGTCATTGAGAAATTGTGAAATATTGAGTGAAGGATGTAGTTTACGGTTATTTGTTTTTTATTATTTTATTGTTATGGGACTCAATATTAACATAAGTGAGCAGTTTGTGTTAAGGTCAATATAAAAGGTTTTATAAAATTAATAAATTTTTTTTGATACTTTTAACATATTTGTACTCATATTTTATTAGTTTGAAACACAAAGTAATAAAAATTTAATGATTTTATTATTCAAAATGAATTTAGCTTTAAACTTTTAAAATATTATAAATAATAATTTTTCTTAAAATAATAAAACTGTTAAAAAGAACTTATTAAAATATATTAATAATATCCACTTGGTTGGTTGAAATTCGGTTTGTTCCCGTTTTGTTTATATGGGTCAAACCGAAGGTCATTTTATATATAAGTATTTAAATTTATTTAATTGTTTTTAGATATGAAATTTTATCGTTCTCTTTAGGGCCAAATATATAATTTTATTATTCTGAAATATTGAAAGAAATATCAATAACTAAGGAAATTTTATTGAAATATTACACAATAGATTTATAGCAATCATATGAAGTTATTCCACAAATCATTGTCATTTTTTCGTCTCCATATGAATTCCAATAAGTGAGGTGCAATTTTGGTATTTCGATTTCGTACAGATATTTTTCTTTTCATACCAGACTGTGTACCTTCGATTGTATTAGTATGCTGACCATTTTCAGGGTTGACGAAATGTAAGAAATGATTCACACACTATGTTTCATTTTCAGCAATAGTTCAATCATATTGTAACCACGCCAGCCATCTGTATAAATGATAGATCCCTCTTTCACATGATTTGTAATGACATCGAGCAATGTTTCTCTATTATTTTGAGGAAGAGATTTCTTTCTGGTGTTCTTTCAACACATCCAGTAATAAAAACACCTTTTTCCCCAAATGTTGACTCATCGATTTAAACTGTTATGTCTTGTCCACCGATCCGTGAGTCTCCTTCTGTTAAGGAATCAATTATGATCTGGCGAGCAGACCCAATGAGTGATGGGTCATGTTTATTATTGTTGTCTGCTGAAAGATATGATAGTAACAGAAATTCGTGTGCTTTTAAATTTATTTTTTCCAATGCAATATTTCGGAAAATACGAATTTCTTTTTGACATATTTTACTGTAGCATCTACAAGATTTCCTTTTTAGGGTTTTTGACTACAATTTGACCACAATCACAGCGGTTGTGGGTTGTAATTATCTGCTTTTCAATTAAGTAATTAATAGTAGATTCTTCGGATGAAAAAATAACAAAAAGATCTAAAATTTTGGAAATTGATAGATTCATTTTACTAAAATTTAAATATAAATTTTGATAATACAATCTCTATTTAGACTTAAATTGCGAGGTTTTTCGAAAAATATTTTTGAATTTTTAAAAATCTAAAAATTTATTTTTATTAAACTATTGTATTTAAACAAAATGGGAGTAAACCAAATTTACTCCACTTGGTTTATACTAAATATAATTTTAATAATAATTTAATAATATAATTTCAAAAGAACAATTTAAAAATAATGAATAATAATAATAATTATAACTTTATAAAACTAAACTTTTTTTTATTGATTTTATTATATTATTTTATAATGAATGATCATTAAAGAAATACATTTATATATAAAGGTGCTATAGAAATTAAAATTAAAATATTCAAAAGCTAAAAAATATTTGATGGAAATTGCACTAACCAGTACGGAGACAATTCAATAAAAAATTCAAAAGTATAAAAGTGAACTGTTATTATAAATAATTAACTCGTTTAATTTTTTAAATAAATTATAATTATAAAATAAAATTATAAAATTATCACAAATAAAATCTACAAGTTCAATAGTCTCTCAAAAAAATTTTTGTTTATTTTGTTTCGATGTTTATTACACATTATTTTGGATTAAATTTTAAGAAATATCTCTTCACTTCAAAAATGAAATAAAATTAATTTTTCTTTTGGTCACATAACCAATCGAATTTTTAATTTGTTTTTTTATTTCAATGAATTTCATGTTTTAATAAATTGTCTAATATAACTTCTTAATTAAATTAGTTCGCAATTAAACTATAACTATCGCTATTAATTTCGTTAAAATTATCTTTCAGTAAAGTAACATTATAATTTTAAACATTATTTTAAACAAATAATCCCAATTTAAAAATTATATTATAAATGATTATGCATGTAAAGTATGATAAAAATTTCAAAGTATTTTTTCAAATGAAATGGTTTTAGAAGTTGTATCAATAATTCTAATTTTTAAACGAATGAAACATCATATAAAAATTATTGAAAAGCTTTTTAGAGATCATTCTGTTTTCATGTCAATATTTCTTTATTTTTAACTATAATTCATAGTTTTCAAAAATAATAAATTTAGATTAGTGAAAAAATGTCATATTGATTTTAACACACAGCCTACAAGAAAAGTAATAAAATGAAAATTATCCCGTAATTGATGAGTTTCATATATTTTATAAGAATATTTTAATACCACTAATTAAAGATGATAAGATAAAAGTTTGATATAAAATAAAATTAAAAAATTAAGCTGGTCTGAAGAAATCAGATAATCTATTAGATATAATCCAGTCGATTATATTCCTCGAGAAACCATCTTTTTTCTGGAATTCTATTGAAAGTTTATAAAACTATTTTCCAAATAACTGAATTATTTATCAATAATATATTATCCACATTCACTTGTTATTTTTTGGTATTTATTATTTTAATCTTTTGATTTTTGGCAAGATTACTATACTTAATAAAAGTTGGTAAGATTATTATATTTATCCATTTTAAAAACAGAAAAAATTGATATTAATAAGTGTACTTCATTAACAAAAAGCATTAATAACCTCAATAAAATAATATCAACTGGTTCAATAAAATTGTAAATTATTAAATAGTTATTATTATTATTATTATATTTTCGATATTTGATTGGATCTTGATCGACATACATGCAGCAAATGATTGTAGGCGTGTTTGTGTGCACACGACATGATATATCTGCTCATTCAGTGAGCATGTTTTCCAAATAATTGACATCTCCCACCCAATATATTTTCTACATTTTTATCTATGCATGTCATTATTTAACAATCAATTTAATATAGCTTATCAGTCGACAAATGGAAGGTTATACTAATAATGCTGGTCGTTTTCGAGTAGAGCTCGGTTCTAGTAACAGTCAATCAGATTTACGTGGGGATTTTATTTTCCAATCAAAGTGGTCAAATGTGCAAAAAGAAAACCCTTTGCATTTGGAAAACCCTGAACAAGAGACCCGCTGGTACTTCAAATATTTTCTGGGAAAATGTAAGTTAATTTTAATATTTTAGTTAACCTTTTCAAAGCATTTTACAAGAATGAAGAAATCGAAATTCAGAACCAATACTATATCTTTATCTCTATTTTTAAATATTATGAAGATGGCAGTTTAGTTAAAACAATATATTAGATTGTGTCTTTAATATTATTTTATAAGAGGAAAGTAAAATCATGTCCCTAAACATTTAAAATTTTAGTCTCAAACTTAAAAATCAAAATAAGTAAATTTGTCATGATTTTAAGTTAACTATCTTATATGTCAATATTTAAAATAAGAAACTGGTATATCAAGTTTTCTATCAATTTTGGAATCCTTTTCCTACTCAAGAACTACGTGAATTACGTATCTCTAACTCATTTACTAATTGTTGTGTTTTACCACTTTAAAACCCTCTCAAGATGTTTTTGGTTGTAAAAAATTGAAGGAAAAAAGTTTATGTATTAAAGCTTAAATTTGACTTGTATTTTATCCGAAATTCACCTTTAGTTAATCGTTATAAAATTAACAAAATTAAGTCTCCTTTTCTGTTGAATTAATATAATGCTAAAACTATAACTTGTCTAAAGTTCCCAAAATATAATACAATTTTTCATGTGATACCCAACTTAGTCTTAATTTGCTTAAGAAATATTTCTCCAAAATAAATGGTCTGAAAAATTAATAGCTTTGGAATTTCTAACTTTTCAATAAAAAAAACTTTACATTGGACAGTCCAAATGAGGAAAACAATATTTCAATAAGTCATCACATAAAATATCGCGATCACTGAATATGAAATCGAGGAATAGAAACTGTCATTGGCATTTAATAATTGCAGTTCACATTGAGACCAAAACAACTTAAAATTGGATTTTCAAATGAGAACATTGATATTTTTAGAAACGAATTCAAGCATAAAATTGTCTAGACTATTAATAAAGTAATTTTATGATCAAACCAAACTCATCTACGTTATTATACTATAAATTGATAAGATTTTGAAAACTTAAAAATATATATTTTTTATATATAACGAAAAAAATTTTCTAGCAAAAATCCAGAAAGGAATTTATTATTATTTTTCATTAAATAAAGAAATTTTGTTTTCATTTTCTAATTGAATAACTATTTTGTAACGCATTGTATAATCATCAATGTATTATGATAACAATTATTTTTGTTTAAATGAATTGTCGGCTTCGACATTAAGTTTAGTAATCATGTTAAAATATCGAAATAATTATATTTAATAAGCCCCACCAGGTCTAATTAGCTTCTATTGTAGGTTATAGTTTTAAAAAATATGGTCAGGGAGAACTTCATTTTACAGTATTAGTAAAATATTTTCCATTGATAAATTGATTTTTATGTTCTTAATTAAAATATTTTAAAATATTGTTATTATTCTCGGACCAATCTTTCATTAAAATTGAAACATTACTAAACTTATAGAACAAAAAATGTTTTAAATTATTCAATTTTTTTAAAATGGTGATAAGAAATATTTATAAGTAAAAAGCTGTTTTGCGGTACGTTCACTAAGCATTAGCACTTATTTATTTAATTGAATTATAGTTATTATTTTTTTATTAATATACATTTATTAAGCTGGTAATTCATTAGAGTTGCACAGACTTTTAAACTTAAATTAAATTTTAAAACTAAATTATCCCAAATAGCAATTCTTTACAGTGCACAATTTCTAATCAATAGTTTTAAAATAAGTATAATTTACAGCCCTAAAATCAAATAACTTTTGTTTTTAACTCTTCATTTCCGAAACAGTTATTTTTGTTTGTAATTCACATACCAATTAAGGTAGAGAACTAAAGTTCATCGAGGACTTTTGAGATACTGATATTTATATCAGTACGAAAGGAATATTAACTTCTAAATTAAGCGCAACTTTTGCGAATTTTTCTGCAGAAGATTGTTGTTATACCAATCGCTCTTAGTTTTGTAAATCATAAATTCTTGCACATTTGTCATTTAATTCCAATATAGGTTAGTTGATATTTAATATATTTAGTTTCAAGTATAAAAAACTTCTACTGTTAAGCTCTAGACCTGCTCCACCTTAAATTAAAAGACTTAACAGGTTTATATTACGATTTATTTTGGAAAGTCGGCTCGAATTCAATCGTGAAGGTTGATGAAACCAATCTAAACACTAGGAGATACAGGCGTGGAAGAATTTTAAAAGGAAAACGATATTGGGTTATTGGAGCAATTGAAAGAGATTCAGGTGAAATTTGTGCAAAATCATATCGGAATCGGAGCAAGCTAATTTGCGCAGATTTCATTATTCATAATAAGAGCAACTAAATCCTTATCATGAGAGGTTGATGGCGAGGATATAGAGGTTAGACCCAAATCGGTTATTTGAGTTTCTGTGTAAATCACAAAAATGGAGTTTGTTATGCATGGAAATCAATCGATCTTTACTGAAAAGAATAGAAAAAAACAATACCAAAAGTAAATACATTTGAATTATTAGACAACCATTTAAAAAAATTTTAATTAATTATTGAGCTTTTGTACAAAATTGGTAAAGGAGAAATTCAATTTATAAAATATTATTCACCGATGTTAGAAATCATTACCACTGCAGCAATTACTATTTTTCAGCTGATATTTAGAAATAAATTTAGAATTTCGTTAGAAATATTTTTTTATTAAATTCGATTTTTTCTATTTAAATTTGATCACATCTTAGTCAGCCAAAAATATCAGCTGCACGGTTGCTATTACAATGTCAGGTTTCATTGTTTTGTCATCTGTTTTTTATTAAATGAAATTTACAGGAATTTTATGCTTCGAAATCAAAGACGGATCTTTCAATGGACTTTATTAGTGACAAGATATGCAATCATTTCGATCGAAATCCTGTGGATGTATTGGTGATGGACAATTGCAGGTCCAACAACGAAAAGATGTTATTAAGTTGCTGACGGAACGAGGTATTGCTTACAGATTTCTGCCACCATACTCGCATCAGCTACAATTCGCAAATACTGTATCATCCTTTATGAGAACCATTATAGATCTGGACGATTGATTACTCAAATACTCATACATAACGATATAGATGTAAGTGATTATTTTCGCAACATGAGGCGGTTTATAAAAAAAACCTTGGCGAGACAATAATTTATTTAGTGTACATTTCCATTATATATTTCTCAAAATTTTTCTATATATTTTGAATAATTTTCTATATATTTCTGCATAACCCTGTAATTACTGGATTGGTTATTTTAATAATTGTAATAAAATTATATATAATTCATAACTGTATATATATTCATAATAAAATTTCCAAAAAATTATGCATATTTTAACATTAAAAATAATTTGTAAAATTTATTTATTTCCTAAGCATTGCATTAGTCGTTCTCAGTTATTAAAAATAAAATCTATTTAAAATGTTAATTATTATTATAACATTTTTTCTAAGTGCATCAAATCTACATGGGTCAGATTAATGATCGTGATCCAGTTGTAATCGCCACCGTTATTACAGATTTGAATAATAACAATGTAAATCAATATCGTGCAATATTTTGGAGAAAAATAGTTAGTAATTATAATTATGATCTCAAATGAATATTTTAAATAATATTTTAGGGAAGCCAAAAGTTATGCATTCCTTACTGTTCAAACAGTCCTATAACAATTAAAAAAATCTTAAGGTAACTATTTTATTGTTAATTTATGGTTTCTGAAATGTCATCAACTTTTTTATTAAAGATATTTCTAAAAAATATTTTTGAAAAGATGTTTATTTTTATATTACATGACCATTTTTACTATTAAATTTAAGAAAACCAATAAAATATTATTTTATAAACAATCAGTTCAGAATGCAATTATCAACACAGAATGAAATTGAAGTAGAGACATGTTCTTAAGAAAATTTTATGTATATTTTATATATTATGTTGTCCCATTAAAATGTCGCTTTTTGTTAAAAAGTTTCAACAGATAGTTTTCAAGATACAAGAGAAACTTCACTAATAAAAATAAAATCCATCGGCTTGACAGATAACAGCCCAATTCATTTCCATTTTTATATAATTCTGCATTCTGAAGTCAAAAATCTTAGTCAGTTCCGCATGAAGAGCTTCTTCATTTTCAAAACACCGTTCTCGGAGAAAATGTGACACTAAGTCAAACAAATGAGAAACAGAAGCTACAATATCTGGTGAGTACGGTTGTTTTTTTGCTAAGCTCCAATCCTTCAAGAATAATGACATTTGTCATTTTCTCATCAAGCATGAGACTCACTTCTCAACCATGGCCACAAGCCAATGGATTTTTTAAAAGTGAATTACATATTTCAAGATTTTTATTTGCCTATATTTCCGATATCTGACAAGGGTGGACTTGTTTTGCTTCATTAAATTTTGCAAACCAGAAACACATTATCTTTAAATACCTTTCAATTATTCCTTGCTGCTATAAAATATGCATTAAAATTCATATTTTCAGATGCACAACCACGATAATGAAAATTGCTTTTTAAAAATTTAATCTATAAATGTACAGGGTGCGCATAAAGTCCTTGGACTATTTTTGAATAGATATGATAATAGTAAAATTTTATTGAAAATTTCTAATTTGTATATAAATTTATTCCTTATTTAATAAACTACAAGTTGTTTTAATTTGTTTAATTAATAAACCATTTTTTAAAATGAACAGCACGGAAAACAATAGAGCGGCAATTATTGCCTTACATAATGTAGGAAAACGCCAGATTAAAATCGCGCGAATGCTTAATAATGCAAACTATTTCATAAGCCATAAAACGTTACAAGGATTTAGGATCCATCAAAGATCGTCCAAGAAGCGGTAGACCTTGCAGCGCTAACACTCCAAAGATACGAAAAATTATCCGGAAACGTGTAAGGCGAAATCATAAGCGTTCAATGCGCAAAATGGCCTCGGAAATTGGAATTTCAGCGACTAGCATGCGG
>JBBMKC010248577.1:0-10457 GCA_037834085.1 Bipalium vagum
AAGTTAATATACTTATAATATTTCTATGTAAAGAAAATTTGTAAAAAACGCGAGTTATTATGACTCACCCTAATAATATAATTTTTAACTCTTCCAAGTATTTTTAAATAAACAATTTTCTGTTTGGAAGTAATTATTGTGAACTTTAAAATAAAAATTATGAAAAAAAGAAACTTTAAAATTGTTTTAAAATTATTTTTTTAATAAATATTCTGTTATTTAAAGGATGAACTTTTTGAAATACTAAAATTCTTTAGAACCCATTTGAAAAAGATTATTATTTATATTAATACTACCATTTTTGCACCCAAAAATGTAATCAATATCTCATATTGAAAATATTTAGACGATTGTTTGCGACGATATTTTAAGGGGATTTTATAAAATATAAATAAATTATTCATTTCAAGAACATATTGTTATGGGATGTATAAAAAAGATACATTTTATTCATTCTCTTTAACATATGAACAATTAATAACGCCATCACCATTATAGAAAAGCCATTCAGAAAATCTAAGAAAATATGTTAATATATATTAATTTTTTTAACATGTATTAACTTTCATCATAAACTTTATAATGATGTTTTTGGTGCAGTTGGAAAATAATGTGTAATATTAATTTTTTAATTAAATAAAAAGAATTAAACTAATAAAAATAATTCTGAACTAAAATTAACTCAAATTTAAAGAATTTCTGGTTTAAAAATGTAATAAATAAAAATTATAGTAATAGAAATGAAAAATAAATATTTAAAAGAATTAAAAATATGGATATTACCATTTTTCAAGTAGCAATTAATTATTTTATAAAAGTTCCGTAACAAAATTCACAATACGTTAGATAAGGTTAAACAAAGATTTATGGTACTTACTTAATAACCCTGTATACATAATAATAATAAGATCTATTTTGATTTAACTGTCGCATGTTCTGATGACCAGGAGATGTTACTCGCTGACATACCTATTAATAAAGCCTTAATGATCCGATTAGACTACTGAATCTACCAAACTCCGCAGAATCGCTATCACTAACCAAAGTTGAGTGACCCCATGGAGCGTCACCGTTTCTGGATTTTTACAATCATAAAAATATATTTCAACCAAATAATAACCTCAATTTTGCGAAATATAGTAAAACCCAGATATCAACTTTATCAGCTTTCAATGTCAAATGTTTATAAATAATGGCTATAATAATAAAATCTAGGTTAATGATGTGATCATTAAAGGTCAGTCAAACAGTTACAAAAAATAACGTAACTCAGAAAACAATTTAGATTTGAAGCCAATTTAGAGTAGTGAAAATAACATTAATGATAATTTTAACTAAATCTCATTCATATGACCCATATATATAATCTTATAAAAGTTCTCTCCCAAACTTTAACATTAAGAATTCATAATCAAGAGATTTTAGAAAAAGATATTATTTATTTTATGATTTATTTTTAAAATAAATAGTTTGAAATCAAAGATAACTGTTTGCAGTTTAGTCTTACAATTGGGGTTGATACTCTCCATCAGGTCCATTTCCATGAGGACACCAGCAGTCATTAAACCAATCAAGCCCTAAATTAACAGATATCCAATTCGAAAATGAATAATTATCTCTGTAAATGAACATAATTCTTAAAAGAGGTTACCAAAGAAAATTCGTCGCTTCAATCAAAAATTGATAAAAATGGACATTAAAAATTGAAGTGTCTCCTACAACAGTACACAGACAACTAACATCAACTTGTATTCTCTGACGAGGGATATAACACAATTGACCAACATCTAAACAGGTATAATGAAAGATCGTATGTCGCAGGAGTTATGAACTTTTGAAAAGGTTTTTATAGTACAGATAGGCTATGCAGTATCTTTCAGTTTGACAAAGTGTATCTTACTTGGGCCCCACTGAAGTACATTTTTGCAAATAATTTTTCAAAACTGGGAGTAAATTACATCAAAAAATATATTGAATACTATAGTTAAATTCAAGTTCAAGAATATTCAAAAATAAATATTTGGTGTTTCAGCAGGACTCTACTCATAGAAGTCTTGGGAATTCTGGCTGAAATGTGATCCAGGTGATTTATCAACTCTTTCAAGGAAGAAAACCTCTTATCACCCAGAACGTGGGGCAACGTTAAGATCAAAAAATTTTAAATTTTCGAAACCACTTTCAAGCAATTGATTATTACAACTGATTTAAATAAACGATAGCAACAGTTAATATATGGGATTATATGTTTAAGGGAAATTTATATCATAAGTTAGTATAAATAATAGAATGATATAAAAACATGACAAATTTATGAACCAACCTAATATTTTGAACATGGTGAATACTGCAATAGATAACTGGTCTTAATGTTAAATAGTCTGTATTAGGACAATTTTGAATTAACATAAACGTATGAAATTTATAGTCGTTCATAGTAATTTCTATTTCAATAGAATTGTCTTTTCTATATCCCTATTTTAATTTTTTATGATATTTTGAAGTTCGGATAAAACTTATATATGATACTGGTTAATAATTTGAACGCAATTCGATTTTGATTGTGATATTTATAAATAAGTTTCCCTTTTTAAGGAATAAAACTTTTAACATAAAAGATAATAATCTGTTAAATATATCAAATAAAAAATTTTCAAAATTTGAGATAAATCATCGCATTATGTTATTTTCTGAAAAAATGGCATATTGGAATTAATTATGTATACAATTACATAGAACATTATTATGTAAATATTTCTTAAACTATTAATATACATATTAATATAATAATTCACTGTAACATTTTATTTTTGATACATACAAATGAAGTGTTAAAAAGACAACTGAAACAATTTCTTAAGAATAAAACCATTCTCAAACTAAAAGTAATTATTTTCCAGTCTAAATTTATGAACTCTCTATTTGATACACAAATCAAAGATTATATTTGAATTATTTAAATGAATATAGGCAAAAATAAATGAAGTTTGATAAAACATAACTTTCATCTAAAATTAATAAATTTTTTATAATGCTCTGTTTATTTATTAAAGAATTTTAGTTAAATTAATACACTTTAAAAAGTTAAAGAATCAAAAGTTCCATGTTGGATGATAAAAATTTTTTTGAATGGTAACATGATGAAAGTGATTTTACTAATGTATGAATAGTAGGACAACCCAAAGAAAAAATTGTTAAGAAAAATTGTGTCAATGTTTAAATCCACGAATAACAACTACAATGATAATACTAATAAATTTAACAATAAAATTTAATTAATTAAAACAATTTTCTTCACAATTGCTTATAGATCCCTTTTATGGAATTGAGAATCTTTAGATGTGAAAAAAATTACCAACTTCTGTTTTCTACTTCAAAATGCCTTTTACTTGAAATGATTATTTAGAGTTACAAAGATATGTTAAACAGTTGGAGAAATATCAAGAGGATATGGCAACAGTTGACTTTTACTTTGTACAGTTTTACATTATCGTAAAGCCGGCTGTTTTTGAAGATCTTTTTATTCCTGAAATGTAAGGTACCACATCTTTACTACCAACCATTGGTGAATCCGTTTGTTTTTTTTTAAATAACCATTTCCCGTAGAAAACCATATAATTCAAGATTTTAGTGACTTCAAGATGTTTCAGATAAAAAAATACGGTATCATCCCTGCCAATGCATGTAGGACTCACTTTCGTCTTTGGCGTTTTCCATTTTCATTACATTAAACATGGTTGCCATGTTGGTTGGTTTTGGCATGTCAAACTCGAAACTGCTTCAGTTATTTGTTCCAGTTATTGGTCAATAAGCAACGACGGTCTTCCGAAAAGTTGCATATCTTCAAAAGACTAGTCACTTTGATGAATCATTTTAAAAATGTGTTTGTCATTTATTCATCACTTATAATTACAAATACCAAAACGGTATGAACTTTATTTAATAATTGAAAAATACATTTTTAATTTTTAATTAATTACACAAAAAATTAGAATTTGAAAATGTAAATGCCATCAGTGCGCTTTTGTAATATAATTAATATGATTATATAATAGACTCTGTAATAAAATATTGACATTTGATAACACTGGTAACATTAATTCCTAATTGTTTTTTTTCAATTAATCCTTAATTTATCAAAAATATCTAATACTTTATGTGTAGATAATAGTTTTGACTATTTAACAGGTGACACCCTACAGAAATAACAAATTACTTAAATGTGATCGATTTTTCCATAGAATATTCTGTTTTGAAAAAATATTGTTAATATTATTATAGCAGAAATATCACTCTTAAATCATCACTGAGACAGGTAAAATGCAAAATGCAATTAAGGCTTTAAATGAAGATGGCTGAAACAATGCTTCTTCTACTACCAGTACTGTCGTTGATGCAAAGAGTTATCTTCATTATTACGTTTACTTTTACCAATTGATTTTAATTAATTTAAAAATTCACCCTAAGTCAGGTATACATTTTTTAAACACCAAACAAAACAATAACTTGTAATAAATGCGAATAAATGATTGTTGGATTAGGGTCTATTATCTTTACATAATAATTGTATGAGGCTCTAAATGTAGCTGGTAGCTGATTCGTGTTCTTCCCATCTTTATCAGTCTGAAAATGCAAAACCAGCGTGCATTATCAATTCAATGGCCATTGAAAAAAATTCGTTTCCCAAGACTGATGCTTTCAATTGATATTTTATCAAAATTTATTGACTTTACAATAAACTTAACTACCACAAAATACCAAAATAACCATAAAAAAACAAAGACAATAGTTTTGAAAAGTAATGGAAAATATAATTTAGTTATAAATTATTTATAAACTATATTTTAATTAAATTATTAATTAAGATTTGTTTTAATAATATATTAAAATTTAAAAAATTAAAAATTCAATATTTACATCAATTTAAAAAATATTTTTAAAATATTTTAAATAATTTTTATTATAATAATATTATATTATTTCTGATAACAAAATTCTTATACTTCTAATTAAATTTAAGAAAAATTACCATTTAAATTTTTAAAAATTAAGAAAATAATTTTTAGTCTTTCATAAAATTTTCAAAATTATGAATGTTCTTGTTTTAGCCTTGAGCGTTTTATTTCATTTTCAATATTATAATGATAAAATATAATAATGACAATATATCAGGTAAATGAAAAAATAATTTTAAAAATCGTTTCTTTTTAATAAAATGAATGAAAGAATGTTGTTTGATTTCATTGTTTGATAATCAATAAAAAGGAACTAGCTTTCCATAAAACAATATGCATAAAAATATTAGAAAATATTATTTATCATAATTAACATATTTATAAAGAATGACATAACATGAAAAATACTATTTTAAAGGTTTCTTTATTGTCTTACTTATACAATTATGGTTGCTAAAAGTCTAAGAAAATAATATTAAATATTTAGCAGCATTAGAAATTAGACGGTTTTTGTTACAAGTACCTATTTCAAATGGTCAAAAAATCTAAGAAATTGATTATATATAATTAATTCTATGTATGTAACGGTATATATGAAAGAAACCGCAAAAATTTCTAATATTTTTTTCTTCCTATTTTATATATTATATTAATATTACTAATAGGTTTTTTGTAATTTTTTTTACCTTTTGCCTTAAAATTCAAAATAAATTTCTTAGTAAAAAAGCATTTTCAGTCAACAATGTATTGTTGTTTTGATGCAACAACTTATGCTGTCCATCCACGGATTGTTTTTTGTTTTTATTTTACAAATAGATAAGTCACGTGAGTTTGGATTATAATTTTGTAGTGAAAGAAATATGTAATAATCCACAGGAATTAGATCTGACGAATGTGGTTGTGGTATCCGTATAAGCTCTAAAAAGAAACCTCGCCATTCTCATCATACAAAAAGTATCACTTTCTTTTCATGAATTCCAGCTTTTGGAATACTTTGAGGTAGTTCATCTCTACATGTGAATGGCCATTTTCGGTTGTGGTTACTAAGAGTAATTTCTCATCGTCTATTATAGTTATTTTCAAAATTGTCTCGCTTATTTCAAGTTTCAGTATAAAAACGTAATGAATAATATCTCTTTCTATAGGAATAGCAAGAATGAAAACATTAATCTTTGCAAAATAACCAATATTTTTCAAATGGGTGATTCCATGTGAATTAGATAAATTTCTAATGTCTTTCCAATTTTACGAGTTTTCAAATAACAATTCTCTTTAACCGCAGTCTTTGTTTATCAAAGTCAACTTGTATTGTCCCTCCAGAACGCAGATGATTTTTGATGTCGACATTTCAGGCATGAAACATAGAAAAACAAGTTTGACATAGTCGTTCAGCTATCGAATTTTTTCCAAACACGGTACATAATTTTTTGCTGGATTGTATGAAATTTTTACCTTTATGATAATAGTAAAGTAAAATATATCCAAAATCCAATTTCAGATTTCACACCTAAAATAATTTGATATAATAAAATATACCAAAAAATCAAACTAGGTGTGTCTATTGTTTTAATAAATTTTAAATAATGATTTAAAACTATCTTTATTGTTTTAAATCAGCTCTATAACATCAACATGAAAAACAAAGTAACTTTCAGATAACCTAATATTTTTCCAACACTTAGGTCATATTTAAAAATCAAAAATTTTAAATTATTTCTCTTGTGAAATTTTCTTTCATTTCATTTTCTTTCAATTTTCTTTCATGACATTATCAAAAACGCCCCACTACTTGATACTATGTTTCAATAGATAGTCTGACCAAACAATTACTCCTCCCAAGCAGAAAAGTAGGTTTATGATCAAAGAAGCCAAAATGAAAATTCGTACAAAAAATATATCTACAAAAAGGGCTCATATTAGAGTATATAGCGAAAATGATTACTCAATAATCAGGGATAATTGTGGTGTAGATTTTAGCGAAATTTCTTGCTAAACTACAAATGAAAGATAATAAGAAGGCCAAAAGTACGTTTTATTTTATTATTTTAATTTGGATTCTCAAATAATTAAATACCTAATTCGGAAACAAAGTTCATAAAACCTTTTCAAATATTATTGTGTATTAGATAAGTATTTGGTCGAGAATCATGATATACACAAAAGGAAATTAAGAATCATTGTAGAAATTGGTTTAATGTTAAATAAAAAGTGTTATCAATTTAAAATTAGAATGCTAAACAAATTGTTTGATATTTGTAAGCTAATCGTTATAATAAAAGAATTCTAAAAATATTAAATGAACTATTGTATGAAATCTTACAATAGTGACAGTATTATCAAGCTGGTCGGGCCTAAAATAGATAAGCTTCTATATATCATATTTTTAGAGATATGTTATATTAGATAAATTATTATAAAATATTTTGATATTTTTTTGTTTTAAATTGTTGAAAAGCGTTTTTTTGAAAAAATATATATTGTATTATAGTTTTAAAATGATTTATTAAATAATTATTAAACAATAAGATTAACAGAAAAAAAATAAAATTTCCTTTCTTTCTTTTTGACATATTCTAGAATTAGAATAATAAATAAGTGAATCGCAAAAAGTCTTATCCATTCATCAAATTCCATGGATATGGGAATCTAGAATAATGTATTTTGTTCAGTAAAATATTCTTCGCTTAATATTGCACTGGCAAAGATTTTTGGTATAAAACAACTACACATCAATATATGTAATTTTTCGCATATTGTACATTTTTATCAAAATCACCTCTCATATTTCCAAAAACTACCATTTCAAGTCAGTAGACTTCATTGAACTTACTTCAAAACATAAATGTTAATTTGATAGGAATTAAGACGAGATTAAGAAGAATGAAACAGAACATATCCACCAATGTTTGATAATTAGTTCTACTTGAAAAGGTATTTATTGGATCCTATTCTGGTAGCATACCGAAAATTTAAGCTGTTTCCCGATGATAGTCATTACATTTCATTAATTGTATTATATTAATCCAAAATATGTCTCAGTTCACAGTCAGTTTTCTAAAATAGTATGGGATATTTTTAATGTTACTACTATTTATCTAGCATCTTTCTATAGATATTAATCCATAATAAACTTTGATATCACTGAAATCAATCTCGCTTAGACCACTTAATTATTAATTCTGGAAAAATATTTTGTTATGTCCACACCACACTCACATATACAAAACAGATTTTTTGACCATCCTCTTAACTTAAAATTTTAAAAATAATGAAAAGATTTTAAAATTTAAATAATTTACTAGAAAATCATTGAATTGCGATGAACAGTTCCTAATACACAATGTCATGAATATCCCACCAAAGAGAAAAAAAACACTTTTGGTGTGCATCACATTTTGCATTCTGCAAGGATGCTTAGTTAGAATATAACCATTGTATATCTTTGTTGTTGAGGTAGAGAATCCATTCCTCATGTACATCGATCAATAAATGGATCAGTTTGTAATCGCGAGAGTAGTGTATCACAAGTGGTAGCTCTTTGAATTCTATTTTCATTTCTCAATTTTTACGGAACCCAGAGACTCAATTTTCTGATCTTACCAATGCTTTTTTGAATGACTCCAATGATTTTATAATCGTATCTATGTCGGCTAATCATATATAGTTTGACTCGATGTTTACTCGCAACATATCACCCACAACTACAGTTGGGACTCTCAATTTTTGTTTCACCTCCAAATCAAAATTTCCTTTTGTAAACTTTTTAAACCAATTATGGCATTGGTGCCCACTCCTGGTAGGTGAATATATCGCGCAAGTTTTTTTGGTCTCAACCGTTAAGTCGAAACCGCTCTTATACTGGTAGACCATGTAGTACCGAATATATAACTTTATGAAATCCATAATTTTAGAAAAGAAATTTAAAGTTATCAGAATAAATATTTAAAGATCAATAACTTTATAAATTCATACATAAATTCAAATAATCGCAAATTACTTATATATTAAATATTAATTAAACAAACTTACAAATATGGTATTAAAATAAAATTTCTTATTCCTTAACATAATAAAATCTCTTTAAAATTCAAAATAAAGATTCTTTGATTCCTGTGACGCTCTACATTTTTAAAAATTAAAATAATCCATTGCGATAGTTCAATACAATGAGAATAATTTTTTTATGATTAATTTTTGGATCAGTAAATGTTCTTATTAAGTTATCTGATTACTATTCGTTTAAATTTTTTAACATAGTAAGAATTGATAATATGGACTGGTTTTCGTGGCTATTCAGATAAGTTAAAAAAACAAATTTCGGAAAAGATTTTATTTAAGTTAATTTCAAGTATGAGAAAAGTTTCAAAAATTTCCTAATAATAAGTTTTTGTAAAAATAAGATATTAATTAAATTTTAATATTTTTTTGAATTATAAATATTTAATTATTATTAAATTTAAAAGCTGACAAAAACTCACCGAAGAATTAAAAGAAAATTTCATTTTCTTTACAGGTGGATATTGTACATCTTCATTGCATTTCGGATCTATCATCCAATAAGAACCTTTTCCGAGATGCGTAGAATCCTTTGCACATCTTTTAAAGGTCTTATTTAGGGACAAATTGTGTCGAATAGCATTCTAATTATTTATATAAAAGTTAATATAATAAAAAATAGGTTTCAAAATAAAAAATATGTTTAATTTTGTTAGTCAAGATTTTTAACACTTCATTTCACCCTTATAATAACATATAAATTTTTATAATAATAAAAAATTTTTATAGGAAGTCCAATCGATAGTTATTTTTTTAACAAAAATGAATCAGAAAATCACAATAATTAAATATAATGCTATACATACATTTTATTTTTATCTAAATTATTTAATATTGGAAATTATTTCCACAGGGAAGATTCAGCTATGAAGAATATTTTTTAATTTACTTGCTTATATTTAGCAATTAGATTTCATAATTGGACAATCTCATTTTAAAATCATTTCAGTTCGGTTATATGAGAAAATGATAAAAAAGAAAAAAGAATAACCCCTATGGCTAATCAGTGTATTCGACTGGGTACTTTGTAAATATTTTTTAATACCACAGTAACATTTGAATAACTGAACACATTGATAATAACTCAAGACATCATGAAATGAAGGTTTTATATTATAATATATGAATATCATACCAGATCAATTTTTCTAAGCAACACTTTAAATAATGGTATACTAAATACTAAAATTGACTATTTATATTTATTTTGAAAAACTTTCAATTTGTAATATCTTAAAATTTTCTTATCAATGAATTTATTTTATTTCAGATATCTTGTTTATTTTATTGTTGTATTACGTAAGACAAAAATATTAATAAATTTTAGATTTAATTATTGATTTTTACATACAATTTGAGAAAATTAATCATTTTATTATTATTATTATTATTATTATTATTATTATTATTATTATTATTATTATTATTACTATTATTATTATTATTATT
>JBBMKC010248588.1:0-10455 GCA_037834085.1 Bipalium vagum
TTAAGTATTTTTATTTTTATTGGATTAATAAAATTTTTGAAACTATGAGTGACTTCATTGAAATAGCTGCTAACAATTATAAAAAAAGAAATGCAGAGATAAGTTGAGTTCCGTGATTTTCCGTGATTTATTATAGTTCTATTATGAGATTTATTTTGTAATTATTTTAAATTCTGTTTTTTAAATGGTTACTTTACATCTATAAAACATAATATTAAAGATGTAAAAATTTAAATTCATCAGGCGCCCTAACATCTTTTAGTAAGTATGTAATTCTGAACAGAAAAATCATCCAGGCTTAACCTATCTTTCAACTCATAATAATAATAATGGTACTCAATTGTCTACTGTTAAATGAAAAAATATACTCATTTATACTCAAAATATATCATTTTAAAAATATACTTCAATAGAAATTTTCTTTGTTCTATTTAAATACATTAAATATTTCAATTAAATTTAAAATTTTTTATCACTTGAGTTAAATTTATAAAAATTGCAGAATAGTTCTTTGAAAATATATTAAATCATGTAATGTAATAAGTATATTTAGATTTAGTCTGTGAATAATGAGTATCTTTAATATAAAAACGTCTAAAATGATTGTATTTCTTAAAGTTACAGAAAAGGTACAGAAAAATATTAGGTTGTTCGGAAATTAGAGCAATATATCTCTACGAATTTAAACTTGGAAATTCTGCGGCAGAAATATAAACAGAGCTTTCGGAGATGGTTATATAGCAGAATCAACTACCCGTTGGTGGTTTGCCAAATTCCATCTTGGAAAATTTGATCTCAGTGATGCAGAGGGTTGTGGGCGGAAAGCTTCAATGGACAATGATGATTTGAATTCAATTATTGAATCAAACCCACAGAATACATTAAGAAATGTATCCAAGAAATTATCAGTATCTATTTCAACTGTTTCTCAACACCTAAAGGAATTTGACAAGGTTAAAAAGTTAAATAAGTGGATACCGCATTTATTAGGTTGTCCAGTATGAAATGTCGTTTATTTATCTATATTTCTACTAAATATACGACATTTCATACTGGACAACCTAATATTAAATGATTATCAAAAACAAATGAGATATGATATCTGCTCAAATCCGATTCAAAGAAATAAAAATAATCCATTTTTGCGCAGAATAATTACGTGTGATGAAAAATGGATCCTTTACGATAACCGTAAACGTCCACCTGAGTGGTTAGACCGTGGTTCAGTTCCAAATTGTTCTCCAAAACCAAGTTTGCATCCAAAAAAGATGCTGATATCAGTTTGGTGGTGTCAGACAAGTTTGATTCAATACGAATTCCTAAAAACGGTAAATCAATAACATCAGATATATATTGCAATCAATTGGAATGTATGCAACAAAAATTAAAAGTTTTGCATCCAGAAATTGTCAACAGTGTTAGTGAAAATTAATCGGAGATACCGGGATTCGAGCCCGGGACTTTCACATGCGCATGCACTGCTCTGACCGCTGAGCTACATCTCCCGACTAATTTTCAATTTATCTCACAAACAGAAATATTCCAATTTTGCTACATGACAATGCGAAGCCACATGTCGCAAAACAAACACTGCAAAAAGTAAGTGACCTTGGATATGAGATTCTTCGACATCCGGCATACAGATTATTATTTATTTCAAGTATTACATTATTTCATGTCTCGAAAGATATTCAATAGTTACGACACCGTAAAACAGGTATTTGAGGAATTCGTCGTGTCTCGTAAACATGATTTCTATGAAAAAGGAATATTGAGTCTTCAATCAGGTTGGGAACAATGTATTAAATGTAATGGAAATTATTTTTAATAAATAAATTTCTTCGGTCAAAAATTATTTCATTTTCTTTTGCATTCGTAGAAACGCTAATTTATTTCCGAACAACCTGATAGAAACAAAATCTTACTTTCAAATATTTAAAAACCAAATTTAAAAGTATCATTTTCAAATGAATAAGGGACAGTCAAAAGTTTCGGAAATAGAGAATATTGAAAGGTTTAATAAAAAATAAAAAGCCTAATCATAAAATACGTTATTTTAATACTATATTATTAATACTTTTATCTAATAATAAAATCGCATTTGTTTAAATAAATAAATACATTTAAATATGACATACAACGCGGAAAATATGAATCTATCACTGGAAAACTTTCGACCTATAATTTTATACGATTTCTGATGCATATTGACAAAGCAGTAATGTCTCGATAGCATAAATTTGGCATTTCTTGATGATGCTCCATCAAAAACTACCGTGTATCGATGGTTTCATGAATTTAAGTCTGGACTTGTCTCTTTGGGTGATTTCAGAGAAGCTCGTCCAACAACAAGTGTATCCAATGAAAATATTGAAGTTGTTTGGAAAATAATTGAAGAAGATCATCGGACAACACATGATTAAATTGAGACATCTTTGAACATATCTCGGACTTTAATCAATTCTGTTTTATATGAAAACTTAGGTGTCAGTAAGCTATGTTCTCGTTGGATACCACATATCCTTAAAATGGATCAAAAACGAGATCGTGTTAATTGGTCCAAAGCTATGGTCGATAAATTTAACCAGGGAAGCTCAAAACATGTTTATGACATCGCCATTGGAATGAATCATGAATATACTCATATGAACCCGAAACAAAGCAGCAGTCAACTGTTTAAGTGTTTAAGGGAGAAAAATTACCAATGAGAGTTGTTCGATCCCGGAACATCTCCATGCAAATGGTGCTATACAACTGAATGAGTAACGAAAAGCATAAGAAAATTGAAAATGTAGAGATTATATAAAATACAGAATGAATATTTTGCCAAACTCTAAATACGATTAGACATTTTTTCTACACATTTTGTATATGTTCATTAATTTAATTTTCATGTCCATATTGGATTTTTCAGATATATATATATATATATGTCAAACTTACTTTGCCCTGGTTTGTACAACTGCTATTGTCTGAGCATGGCAATTTGAATCAATAAAAATTTTCTTTCTCTGAGTAATTCTAAATTGATATATATTTTAAATATAAATTATTTTATTAATATATATTTAATTTAAATTTTATTAATATAAACCTTATTAGAAAATTTTCAAATTTATTCATTTTTAACAATAAAATAATGAATATTTAATAAATATGGTATAAAAATCTACCAAATAAATTTTCATAAAACACCTAATGATGGAGGTATTTAAACATGAAAATATTTTTAGTATGTGGGAAAAAATTTAGCATCAATTAATAATTTTAAATATTTTGTTTAAAGTAGGGTTGCAGTAGTTATTGATTAATTAATCGATTAATTTATATCATTTATTTTAAAATTAAAGATTAAAAATTTAATTAATTTAAACGTTTTTATATTCCAAGTTAATTTATATATTTTAATTTAAAATAATTTTGTAAACTGTAAATCAAAGATTTTCTAGTTATGTTTAACAAACTTAAAAGAATAAAGATTACTGATTCTATTCTACTTGTCAAACCTGCCTTCTTCTCAAAGTCTGTGAACATATGTTGATTTTTAACTCAGACAATAACTCTTAATTTATGTACAAATAACCGTCTATTACAGGGTTTTTAATGCAAGTTAGAACAATTTTAATTCAAGTTAGAACGTTTTTTTTCAAATTCGTATTTTATAAAATTATGTCACCATTCCTGCACATTTGGAGAAATGATTTCATATTTCGAAACCATCCTTCACAGTCGTCCCTAGTATTTGTATCTAGTCGTGGTGTTCCCAAGAAGTACTGAGCCTATGGTAGAAAACAAGGAAGGATCACAAAACAATCTTGTATTAATAACAATGAATATGTACAGGTAATTATTTTTCAATAAATTTCCCAGAAACGTCAACACATTTTTTCCAGCGAGTGACAAGTTGCGAGAAGGTATTTTTGAAGAAATCTGGAGATTTTTCGTTCAGATAATCAGTGACAGTTCTGCAAATCGTCTTTTGATGAAAATTTTTTACCTCGTAGTTCCCCCACTTGAGGTGTTCGAACAAAGAGAAATCGGAAGGAGCCAAGTTTGGACTGTAGGGAGGATATGGGAGCAAAATCAAGCCACAATTCTTAATTGCTGTTGTTGACAATCCACTGGTGTTAATAGGTTCTTTGTCATTCAATTAATACAATTCAGAAACTCGGCTCTTCTTTCTCAGTGTCCTAGCTTGTCGCACAAGGTTGATATAGTACTCACTGTTAAGACGAACACGTGATTCAGCAAAATCGGTTAGAATTACGCCATTAGAATCCCAAAAATTAAAGAACATTAAGACTTTTTTGTGCGATTATATATTCATCTTCTTGAACTGGTCTCTCCTGGAAGTTTCCATTCTTTTGATTCCCCTCTAGACTCCGGAATACAGAGATAAAGGCGTCTCATCCATCGTGATGATTTTATTCAGCATGCGGTCCCCAACAGGTTGTAAAGTTTCCAGATTCTGTTGGCATCACTCCAAACAGTGAGCTTGCACATCAGCAGTATGAAAACGTAGCGCGAATCACAGCTTTCTGATGCCACTAGTTGCCAATAATGACTGAATAGTACCTATTCTAACATTTAGACGCACAGTGAGCTCTCTTCTTGTGATTCTTCTTTCATTTTGTATAATTTGATGTATGTTTTCCGTTTTTTTTTCGCTGATTTCGCATGGCCTTTCTGATTTTTCTACGTCTATCACGGAAGTTCTTTAAATTCATTGTACCATTGTTTTGTTGTAGCCCATGAAGGACTTTGTTCATCGTAAACATCATCTAAGTTTTTCTGAATTTCTTCTTGACTTTTTTTCTTCAGATAGAGGAAACCAATGACGCTCCAATATTACACATTTTCTAAAGAAATTTAAAAAAAACGCGACTTACCTGATAAACATAAAATAATATATTAAAACAAATATCTTACATTTACCTATAATATATTGCACTTTATATAATTATAATATTTTGTTAATTTACATTAACCTTTCTATATTAGGCTCACTACTTATTGGGTACACCACGTAATAATTCATCTTCTGAGGTACAATTGCTTCTTTTCACAAAATTCTTTCGTTTCGAAAACATATTTTCAATTGGTTCAGCTTTGGAGAATAGGATGGAAGGTATTGTATAACGTATCTCTTTCCTTGAAAAATCTTTTTGACACTGTTACACTTATGAAAAATTTTTTTTAGTAATTCTTATTTTATATATCGTTTAAAATTTTTAATTTTGTCAAATAATGATCTCTTTGGAAATTGTGAAAATAACATAATTTAGGTAGTTATTCAATTATTGGAAATCATGAAACAATCTTTTGACTATAATATGAAACAAATAATCGTTTTACGTGCATCCTGGCAAACAGTTTCAACTAAAAAAATTATTTTAAATAAAATGAAAAACTTGAGAACATTTTTATAAATAATTTCCATTGATTTTTATTATCCTTAAACATACCTATTTACCATTAATAATTCAAATATTTATTTATATTATTGTCTCACATAAAAATATATAATATCAGTTTTATATTTAGGTCAATATTATGAATTTTTTTCTTATTATGTAAATAATTAAAATAAATTAAATTTATGTAAAAAATAAGATATATTTTAACCTTACGACTACTCCCATAGCTTCAGCAGCAGCAGTTCCTTCGTCTAAAAGACTGGCGTTGGAAACTTCCATTCCAGTTAAGTCACATATCATAGTTTGAAAATTTAATAAAGATTCCAAGCGACCTTGGGAAATTTCTGGTTGATATGGAGTATAAGATGTAATCCTCGAATATATAAAAATAAAAAATGTTAAATAATTAGTCGTTCAAAAAATGTTGAATTAAACTTAACCTTATAATTAGCTTAAATATTGGTTATTTTCATATAACATGGCTTAAGACAAAAATTAGAAAACATCTGTAAATTTTTAAATTTAAAAGAAAATAGTTATTCTTAATATTTTCTATTATTGTGTTAACCTATTTTTAAATTGTTAGGTGTCATTTCTTAAAGTCGCCTAATAAACCTAGGTTAAAAATTTACCATGAAGCATGAAAAACCTAAAAATTGAAAGCAATAAATAAATTTTGCATATGATCACTATAAGTTTTTATAATACAATATCAATATAATAATATTTAATTACTTATTAAGTAATATTTTTTTAAAATTGTAAATTATAATTATTAAATATAACTTGTAGTATAATTATCTATTTAAGCTGTTCAAAAAATAAATTCGCTTTTCGTCAGTCATTTATTAGTCATTATTTTAACATTTTAGAGAGTATAATTTATTAAAACCTTTAATTTAATCTTTTATCGATATGAACAAAATAATTATATAACAATCCAAATCATTAAATTAAAAATATTGTTACATTTATTCAATCTTACCATCCTGGATTTTCAAAAATATTCCTGGCTATAGGTGCTGGAGTAATGCAGTTATAGTATCCCATACCAATATAACTTCGCCATACTTTATTACGATTAGCTAAATTTCTCAATTTTATAACTAGTTCTCCTTCACCTATTATTAATAGATAAGAATATAAAATATTACATTCATAATAAAAATAATGATATTAATGTAAGGGAGTTATACCAGTAAATAAAATATTAAATTCATATTAATAGTTCAAAAAATTAAATCTTTTATTTCAGAAAAAATCATATTTGTTTTAAATATTTTAAATAGTGCAAATTTGCTTTGAAAAGTGGAAAAAGATTCTTATAAGAACTTTTTTTGATAATTATCAAACTATATACTTAAATATCTCAAATATTTCAAAACCTATGTCCAAAATTATGACATTTGAAAAATTTGGTTGGATAGATTGTATATTAAAAAGTGCTGGATATTATAATATGAAATTGGCGCCATTATTTAATAAAACGGAGGCATTTTTCATAATAATAAAAATATTTATAATAGATAATCAATTTAATATTTCAATGTAATCTGAAACTATTTTTTAAGAACCAATAATAAAAAGAAATATTTAGAAGAATATTGTTTTTCTAAAAAACTGTATAGCACGAGAAAATTTCAATTAGAGTTTCAAAAAGGTTAAATTTTGAAAGAAGCAAAAGTAAAATCATTGTAACATTTTGTTAAATAAGTATTTGTATTTTAATTAAGAATAATGTTTCACAGACTGACTCAAGATTGTAATAGCTAATATACTTTTATTTAACACTTTGGTGCATGACGGTAATATTTTACTACATAACATATATATATATATATATATATTATTAAAAGAAAAGACCAATTTACTTATTTGATGAAGTATATACATCACCTAAATGATTCTATGAATAAATAAAATTTTAAAAATCTATAAGATTACTATTGTTTCATGTGACCAGATTATTCTTAACAACTCTTCATAAAACATTCAAATTTCATTAAAAATATATTAAAGCAACAATATAAAACGTTAGCTCGGAAACACTAGTAATTAAAACCAAAAAAATATTTATTTCATAATATATCAAAAATCTAATTTAAAAAAAAATAAATTTATAAATGTAAAAAAGAGATGAGAAAGCGATTGTCAAAGAGCATCATTAGTCTCCTATTACTACATTTTATCCAAATGCTTGAAAAATCAACAGAGGGGGTGTAATAATTACTATATAAAATTAACAATTTTTCATGGATTGCGTTACTAGATTAAATACAAAGACCAATTAATAATTATAAATATATTGTTACAGTTACTGATGTCAATTTTATTGAAAAAGATTAATATAAAAAATATTAGTTTTCCCGAAACTCATTTCAAAGATTGAATTTCAATAGTAAAAACCCTTTTAAATATATATAATTGATATCCTCTTTATTCTATAGGAAGCTGTCTCAATTAAAAATATTTCTTATTATGAAATTTTAATCAGAAACCATATTAAAAAAATACTATTCATTATGAAAATGTCTATTTAATTTTACTAACTACTTATGTATAGTAAGATAAAAAATAACTGGCAGAAAAAAATACTAGAAATACAATTTTCTTATAAAACGTTGAGCAAAACACACTTGCATGTTGTCCTTTTTTATTGTGCATTGAATATTCCATAAAAATAAATAATAATTTGTAGAGGTTGTCGTTATTTAATGAAAACATTGAAATTGATCATATTTAAATTAATATTAATTTTTTGTTTAAATATTATCGTATGAGGATGGACAACAAATTTGTTTTAAAGTAATTGAAAAAAACGGGATAAAAAGTTTGGATCTCACAAAAATAAATGTACAGATTTTCAAACGGAGTCATTTCCTTAAAAAAAATAAAACCCAACAATTTATTACGTGCGATGAAAAATGGGTTATTTCTGTGAATAATGTTTGAACTAGATCCATACAAGAGGAAGCCTATCAAAAAAGTAATTTTTGTGATAGGATTGGAAAGAAATCATATTATGAACTCCTGTTGTACAATAAAACATTGATTCTGATCTGTATTGTGATCAATTAACAAGATTAGATCAAGCAATTGAATAAGCCAGACTACATTTCATAAACCGGAAGACTATTGTGTTCCATCAATTTCCAAGGATTAAATGTATACATTGACTGTACAGTCCGGATCTGGTAGCGTCACATTATTATTTATTTAAATCTCTGTATAACTCTCTCAATGGGTTGGGGTTGTGTTCTATAAAAGAATATGAAAATATATTTTGTACAAGTTTTCAATAAAAAATCCAAGAAAAATTTCAGTCATTGAATAATGATTCTATTTGAAAAATGGTAAAAACATTATCAATGAAAAGTTAAATGTGGCTTAGACAAATACTTCTATTTCTATTCAAATGTACTATTTTTATAAAGAATGATAAAATTTTTCAACCTACCAATATGAAATTCTGATAGTTTTTGTCTATGATAAAATATCTTACAATGAAATTAAAGTCACTTCTTGAAGAATTCTAGGAAAATAAGATTCAAGTAACATTTATAAACTTAATAAAAGCCATTGTCTAAGAAAACTTTAAATCAATATTTTTAATTATTTATTATTTAGATAAATGTAATAAATAAACAAATAAGAATCAAACCATACTCAATGGATCACTCAATTTAATAAATTGCTGACATCTAATAGACTTGGGAATAGTCATGGCAATCATCTCTTTGAAAGACTGAAAAAAATTTTCATAATTACGGAACGATAAAATTTAGTTATTAAACTTTAATTTTACAGAATTGATTTCAATAAAAATTTTAAATGACAAAAATACATTTTATAATAATTAAAAATCTGAATTAAGTTTACTTTTCAAGAATCTTATTAGAATAAAAAAAACAGGCGTCTATTCTTTTCATTAAATAAAAACTACCATTTCTTCATTGAAGATCTTCACATATTTTACCAAACTTATCAATACAAGTGATAATGTTATCGTTCATAATATAGTTAGCTCAAAAGAAACGTGAAAATCTGTTTAGAAATAAAGAAAAGAATTACTAATCATTTCCGAATATTAATTTTAATGTTTTAAAACATACTTTAACACCAATTTTTTCCAACATTAATTTCTTGTCCGATTCTGAAGGCCCAATATGACGTCCAATGAACTCATACTTTTGATCAGTGAATTTATCTGCATCGCAATATGTTCTGGAACTCAAAAAAATACTATTTGAACAATTGTGGAAGATTTTTAAACTTCTACTGAGCTGCTTGACAAAAATAGCATGACTATTCCACAACAAGGACATTTCAATAAGCTAAAGTGAAATAATTTGAAGTAACTTTCTATTTATACTATCAAGTCACATGACTAAAAATTAAATGTGTGCAACCAATCGATCCTACACATGTACGAACAATCCGTTTGGACTCTTGAGTTCTTTATCAACAATGGATTGGTTAGGCTTCCAAAAACTTCTGTTTTGTTCAGAAACTTAAATTTTTCTGAATTAGTTTATTGACTTATTGGATTTATTTAAATCAAATTAAATTTTAATTTTCTGAAATAATTAATTTTATTTCATATAATTTTGATATTTGAAAATTTTTGCGAGAATATTTTATTTATTTTTAATAATGAATCAACTTTTTAATAATTAATTAATTCTGCTTATTAGGTTTAATTAGTTATGAAATTTGAAATGAGTATTGTAACAAATAAAATTTTAATAAATAATCCTTTTTAAATAATATTTTGATAATTCAAAAAAAGATTATAAGAAAAAATGGTTTACAGACCATGAGTTAAACAAAGAAGCCAATAATAGGCCCCAGCAAACAAATGACGTAAGATACGCGATTACATTTTTAGAGAGTATTGTATAAAAAACTACAAAATTTCTTGATAGGTTTATATAAAATGTTGGGTTAGCCAAGGACACATCCTTGACAACCCTTGTAAAGTATATGGTAGAGACCGCAATAGGGTTTAAATTGATTATTATCAATTAATTATTAAGAC
>JBBMKC010248599.1:0-10454 GCA_037834085.1 Bipalium vagum
AAAATATAATATATCATTTTATTTCATGAAACTGCTAAGTGATCATAAACTTTTGGCGGGGACTGTATATATATAATAAAACAAAAAAAGTATTTATATATGGAAATGTTTAAAAAAATTGCAGAAGCAACAAAATATTTTTATTCATAAAATTGTTTTCCATCACTATACATAAACGACTAAACATCTTTCAGGTGGCAAATCAATCTATCTTGCATAAAACTTACTTTTGGATCAGAAAAATAATTGTAAGCACTTTTAACTTCCTTCTCCATCTTCATTGATTCCTCGTTCAGAATTTTTGATCGAAAGGATTAAGGAAAAATCTGATTGACCAATGTCTGTACTATCCGAATATAAGCAAATTTCACATTAATTTGCCTACCTCATTTTTTATTATCATTGTTATTATTTTCAAATGTGAAATTATGGTATCACATAATTAAAATTTAGAAAAATTCTAAATTTACCCTCTACAACATGGAATCTTGTGCTAATATCAAAGAGATCATTATTTTTTGCATCCTTAGTTGTACACATAAATATAATGCTTTTCTTCCAAAGGTTTCAGAAGCTAGATTGAATGAGCGGATTAAGTCTTTAAACGTGTACAGAAATATTAATAATACGAAGATAAAACTTTATTTATATCAAATTAATTATAACAGGTAAACAGAATCGTTTTCCTACATAACAACTTTTTAATTTCAGACACTTCATCTATGTATTTATGGAAGAGACAATTTTCATGGACTAAAACCTTGGCCTAATCTTGTGAGATCACCTTTGGAATCTATTATCCAGGTGATTAAACAAGAAATAATTAGTAGCCTTATTCAGCGATTATTCATAATTCAATGAGCTTTGTAATTTGGAACGTCGTCATGCGAGTTTTTGAATCTTTTGGTTCCGTTGTAACTTTCTTAGAGTAATAATAAGTGCGCGGTAGTAGATAGAATTAATGATTTCCTGACTAAAGATCTTGATCATACCTTTTGCAACCCAAAACACACTAGACATGAGATATTTTCGATAAGATGTGTTTTAGCGAAATCTTTGATGGCTTTACCTCTGGAAAAAACAATTCACGAGACTCATACCTTGTGTGTAGAACATTAAGATTCAATATTATATTCTTCAAAAAATTATGTTCAAGATGATGATTTTATTTCTCTACAATTATAAGTACTTTTTATCCACACTTATCTGATCAATATATGCGTCACTCTACCTTTTCAATTTAAGGGTTGGTGATTGTCACCAGCCTTTTCCCTACCATTTAAATCCATGAAAAGCAAACAATTTTATTTCAATGGAAATCTGTCTTTAGATACTTTCTTGAAACTTGCTTCCTGATTTTATATTTAAACGGTTTTTAAAAAGTTAATTATGACAAATAAAAAAAACTTTATATACTGTACTTTTATTTTTAAAAATTCTTTAAAAATACTTTAAAAAATATTGTTAATTAAAATTTTCATTTTCACTGTTTTTATTTGTTTAAATAGGTATTTGTTCTGTTGCCATATTAACGATTTTAAAAGAAATTTTATTGGAAAAATCTGGACTCTGTAAATATTAATCAAATTTAATATTCAAATTATTTATTCCAAATTAAATAAATGTATTATGAAAATGGAATAATATTCATAGATATTTTAAACTAATTTCCATAATTTCAAGAAAAAACAATTAAAATAAAATCAATTCGCCGAAAACTAAAAGATACTGTCTATACTAATATTCCGTTTTAATTTATATAAAAATAATCCTATTTAAGATTATTTTAAAATATAATGGTAATACTTGATTAAGAATAATAATAATATTTATTAGGTGTAGGCATAAGTTTTAAACCATTTTTTCATCGTTGTTTTACTAATCCAAATATTATCAAATAACTGCCGCGAAATTTTACATTGGTAATCAATATATTAAATTTTATAAATATATTAATTTTATACTTAACTTATTTTATAAAATCCAAAATATCAGTCTTCAAAATGAGTTTGGTGTTGCATATGATATGAATTTGATCTAAGAATAAATGCATCCCAGGCATTGAAATCAATATGTTCCGTTCTTGGTAATAATGCCGTTTCCCATAGTACATGTAAATACTGGTATCGTCGATTAAAAGACCTAAAAATTGATGTTACCGATCGACCACGTTGTGGCGCTCCAACTACTTCAGTTGTCAAAACAAATATTCACAATAAAAAAGTACTCCTTTGCATCTGGTGGGATTTGAAAGGACCCATTCATTATGATCTCCTCCTAGCTGATGAAACCATTAATCGGAACGTTATAGCAAACAATTTCTGCATTTGGCTAAAAATTCAAGAAAAAAAGACAGTTTTTCGGGCAGATCGCATGTAGCGAAACATACTCGGGAAACAATTTTACAGTTAGGATGGGAAGTTCTTCCTCACGCGGCTTATTCTCCAGACCTCGCCCCTACAGATTTTCATTTGTTTCGCTCAATGCAATATGAATTAGCCGGATATCGTTTCAAAAATGTTGACCACATACGAGATTTTGTGAAGAATTATCTTGCGTCAAAATAAATATCTTTCTATCGTTCCGGGACTCGGCAATTACCTGAAAGATGGCAAAAAATGATTTTCAATAATGGATATTATGTTGATGACTGATTTTTTGAATCCATGTCGTATAAAAATAAATATATTACTTTTTTAAAAACATTTAATTTTTTTTAAAAAATGGGCTAAATCTATACCTACACTTAATAATTTATTAAATATTAATAATAAATAATAATAATAATAATAATAATAATAATAATAATAATAATAATAATAATAATAATAATAATAATAATAAAATAAAACAAAGTTTTTCAACTTTACAGCTTTTATACTTATCAACTATTATTTTAAAATATGTATTAACAAAATGTAAGAGAATCCCAAACAATATGAACAATTTTCTTTTGTATTATATAATTATAATAGACAGGATGTCTAACTTATCTATATACAACTTTGGTAATATATCAAATCTATTCTACTAATTCGAATCCAATAAAATTATGAATTAATATAGTTTATTTCATGAAGTTTAACCAATTATTTTCATTGTAAAACAAATTTCGGTTTAAAGGCAATAGCATTTTGTGAAAATCTAAAATTTACACTCTCCCAAAATTACTATCTGGATTGCCTTTGGTAAATATGGTATTATTGGTTCTGTTTTCTTTGATAAAACCATAAATAGTGTTCCCTATCTGGAAATGCTGAAAAAAACTTATGGCATGAAGAAGAATATTGTTTTTATGCTACATTGTGCAACTCGTCATTGGGGGAAAATGGCTTGTGATTTGTTAACTCAGAAGTTTCCAAATCAACGGATTTGCAGAGGCTCTCCATCCGTGCTATGGACACATCGATCACCAGATTTAACGCCCTGTAATTTAAATATATGGGGTTTCCTTAAATCTAAAGACCCAAGATATATAGAAAGTTTTAAATTATTTGACGCATTTACAGATCACTCCCGAGAACTAAAACTTTGCTAGAATATCGGAAACGGTTAAAAATAGTGGATATCATGTTGAGGTTTCCAACTAATGAAACATGTATGTTATAATTATATATAAATATATATATACTTATTACTTTCTTCTGTTTCTGTAAAAGTTTTGGAACATTTTTTACAGAGGCTGACAAAGATGTCATTGTTTAATATTTAATAAAATTGTGTATAAGAAAATATTTGGAAAATATGTTCCGACCTTAGTCCAAAATTATGCATAAACCATAATTTTCCAAGTATCATTTAAGGAGAAGGTGGAACATGAAATGTAAAAAATCTAAGTTGAATTAGATGAATAAAAAAGAAGAAAAATACTGAGATCCATTATTATTTTAATAATTGAAAACACTTCTCAAAATTTAAAATTCAGAGTTAAAGCTTTTGTTTTAATAATTTATATATAATGTATATTGCATAAATTCTGAGAAAAAATATTATCTGATTATTTAATATTTGAAGCAATTAGGATTTTGAATCACTTTGTTCTTTATAAAATATTTTTCTTTTTTATTCCCGAACAAGAAATATGAAAACTAAAACCGTTTTATTCTTAAATCTATTTATAAATTTAATTATTTTAATTGATTTATCATATAATTTATCTAAAAACTTTTGTTACTTTTTTAATGTATCATTTCTATATCATGGTCAAACGTCACCAAAATAAATTGATAAAAATTATTTATCTCGTCAAATTAAATTGTATATTTAAAATACCAAAAATGTTCCTCAATTATTACAGAAAATATATGAAGAATAAAATATTAATTTTCCAAAAAATTATTATGAAATGTAAATAATAGAATCAATAATTATTCTTATAGGTTTATAAGAGATTAATGAAAACTTTTATTGACATAATATATTGCTGAACAATGACATATTTGAATCCCCCAGAACTGAATAAATTTACAAATTTCTTCAATATTTCTTCAATATTTTAGCAAAGAAATAAGAATTGGAAATAATTAGTTTTGTAATTTCTTAAATATTTTCGGAAAGTACAAAAAAGGTTTTCTTTTAATTTATTTTAATTTATAAAAGCATCTTTTTAACATTCGTTTAATTATTTTTCCCTATGCCTGCAGGGCTAAATTATTTAGTTCATTTAGTTCTTATTACTTTCATAAAGGATGCGTAAAACAAATAAAAATATTATAGCAGTAATAAAATATTTTAAAAAGTAAAATAATTACATCTTTAATAATAATGTTGATGTTTATAACAGATTTATTTATTTATATTATAATATTAAAATAAATATATTAATTAAAAATATTCTGGAACTTTATTTTTTGATAAGTGATTGATAATGAATTTTTGATTTTCATTAGGTCAATTAATAATTCATAAATGTTTTTTCAGGAAAATTAAAGTGAGCATATTTGGCCCTGTTAATATATCATAAATCTTAGTTAAAATTGGAGAGAACAAATTCTTATTCTTAACATCTTGAAAATTATCCTTATCGAATTTGATATTCAAAGGGGTCTTCTCGTTTTTCTCAGAATTTCTAATACATATTTGTTTATTTCTACTTTTGTTTTATTTATAATTAAAATTCTGCTTTAATCGTTTCCAACGAGACTTAATTTACATTGATAATTCAAAATTTAAGTACTTGTCAAATTATGTAGCAAAATAAATTTACAAAATTTAATTATTATTAAATATTTCTACAATAACAGATACTACTGTTTATATTATATTATATGTAATCCAATCATTTCAATTAATTCGTCAATTATTTGCTGAAGTTGAATTTTCAAAGTCCATCATCTTTATACATGAAATTATAACAAAATATCCTTTAAATAATCGGAAGATTTTATGACAAACGGATATCGACTCATACTTTACGGAAATCAATGGTAACTGTCAACCACATTGATGAAATTGGATTAGATTCACCATATTCTTCAGATGTTGAATCTTCTGACCTTTATTTGTTTCGCTCAATGTTACTATGAGTATTTAAGCATATTTTGAATTTTTCTATTGTTACAAAGTGCTCAATATTATTTTTAATTTAGTTTAATTTAATTTTTTAAAAAATTGCTTTAAATTTGAACATGTATTAAAAGGTTTTTGGCACTTTATAGTGGCTTATTAAATATTGAAAATGTGTTTGAATATTATTTTTTTAAAACATTAATAAATTTTGGAACGATGTCTGATTTTGTTGATATTGCAGCAAGCATGGCGACTGTACCAGAGAATATCTAGCCAAATCTCTGAGACCTGAGGTATTTAAAACGACGGGTAATGTAGACAAATTTCTCAACTCTTGTATAGAGTATTTTGATATGTTCAACCTACCAAAAAATGTTAAATGATTTGACAGTGATAAGATTTTAACGGTAGACATTGCTTTGTAAATAAAGAATATTTTCAGGATGAACTCGCTTTCTTTTGTGACCCCAGACCAGGAGAATAGTTGCAGAGTGTTGTCGAAACGATATTTTTATTGTCTTGCAAAATAAAAAATTCTTTTGAAACCGTTTAACAAAAAGCTTTATTTCTTTATGACAACATATCACAATGTTGAAATATCTTATATCAATATTTTTTACATTTCATTAATACATTTACCCAATTGATATTTTCTTAATTAAATTAATCACATTCAGTTTTCCTCAATGGACATAATTAAATTCTTCCCAAATTATTTAATTCATAAATGAAGATCATTCAATATTATACTTTATATTTAATAAAAAAATCATTAATTGAAATATAAAATCTGGAAGGAACTAAAAATTATACTAATGATATTACTACAAAAATTAAAATGATTCTTGATGAAATGGAATGGAAAATACCTAAAACTAAATCAGGCAAAAGTCCTTACCAGAAAGATTGTCAGAAATTGAAAATATTAATTTTATTTATATATTTATATAAACTGAAGTGTTTGACGTGATAGTCAGAGTAATAAAATGTTTAATAGGGAATGTAAGACCATTTTTACTCAAATGTAAAAAAAATAACAGATATAGGTAAGACAAAAGTCACATAAAATCAATATTTTTGCTTTTTGAAAATTGTAAGATAAAATATTTATTCATTATTAAATCACAGGTTTTTACATATTCGTTAATTTAAACAAAATTTTGATTACCACTATTTTAACATTTTACTTCAATGAGAGTTATTTACTCATTCTTGTGATATTTATATTTTAGAACCCCCATTCTATAATTATAAATATGAGAATATTTTCAATTGAAAACAGAATGAATAACTTTTAATTTAATTTAATTTTTAAATGATTAAAAAGGCATTGTTACGTGTTTTTATATTATCTATAATATATTTTAATAATTAATAATATAATTGATAATAATTAGTAATATAAGTATCATTTGTAATAATAATATATTAAATAGGGGTAAAGAGTGTCAGGTCTACTATAACATGTTATAAATTTATTTTTTATACTATAGGGAATGTTATTTAAGTTAGAGCTATTTAAATTCCTAAAATTGGGAACTTTTTGAGACAATATATCGTGATTAATATTACATTCACCAGTTAAGATTTTGACTTATCATTCAAACTCAATTCAGACATTCTCGATTTAGATTTGAATAAATGCTTCCAGGATTTGTTTGGTTGAATAAAAAATAATGTAAATGATGACGATGGTTATTTTGAAAAGCTGTGATGTCATTTATTTGAATAAATATTGCTATGATATTCTCAAAAACATTTCAAATTCTATTAGTACTCCTTTATGTTTTGTTATAATTTGAAATATATATTAATGTTTTAATTATTTTTAAAAATTAAAAATCCTAATTGGCTTCAGAATTTAAATCGCATTTTTACACCAATTTAATAGAGTTACTTAAAAAACTTAAATTCTTAACATTACTAAGTTAATATTCTTAAAAAATTACCATAATATATTATTAAAAATTGTCATCAAATCCAAAAAAGTCCCGGATAAAATCAAATAATTAATTTATATTATCTGATAAATATTATAATTATTATATTATTATATAATTATTATATAATTATTATATTATATTATTAATTTATATTATATTATTATTATTTATTAAAATTTTGAAAATTCCTAAAATAACCTTATTAAAATTTAAATATTTATAAAAAAATTGGCAAAACTTTTTAAAAGTTTAATTATTCTTACTTTAAGTAATTTCTAATTAACTTTTCAAAAGAAAATTATTTTATTTCCACAAAACTTTAAGAAAATGTTTTCTGAAACCTAAAAAAATAATAAAAATTCATATTTTATTAAACCTACGTGATCTTTTTTAACATGAATTACCTATACATTATGACTCTAGATATAAGAAGGAGAATAAATAAAATAATTATAAAAAATTAATTAAAAAATCAAAAAAAGGAGAAGGAAATTAAAATTCAATATATTTTTTAAAAAATAAATTCAAAAGTATACGTTGCGTAGGATTTATGTATTTTTTCAATTAAAAACTGAAAAAATATTTCAAGTTATTTAAGTTATATAAGTTTTTTATCTCACCATACTGTAATGATAATTAAATTTAACGAAACTGGACGTTTACCAATTATTTCTCTCAGCCCTAAGGTCTGCAATAATATAATGAAAGATGTTCGCATTGACCACTCTGAATTCTAGGCCGTAGACTTAATTTCTTAATTTGCATTTAATTTATCTAATTAAAACTTATTAAAAATACTTACAAATTCGAAAAATTTAAAATTTTATTCAATTTTTACTTATTTTATATATTTTTGTGATATTTTAAATTGTATATAAATGACGTCATATTTTCAAGTCGATTATTCTTTTTGATAGCTCTTTACTTCTTTGAAGATATTTCGTTGGTATGAATATTATGAATATTATAAATAATAATACTAATAATTATTATTATTAATTGAAATTGAATTTCAATTGACTTTAAAAATAAATATATTTATTTATTTATATTAAGCTCAATAATTTTTTAGAATCGATGAAAAATAATAATTTTTACTATTCCGAAATAATGTAAACCGTTATTGTCAAAGTATTTTATATTTATTACACCAAATATGTGTAAAATACATGATATAAGGTAACCAAGGACATTTGTGCCGTTTTAAAATCCATATATTACAATTCAGATGATAAAAATAAATATAACTATATCGAATTTAAACTGTTAATACCCACACTTTCTCAGTCTTATTTCTGTGAATAAAGAAGCTGATTTCAAAGGAGATTATTTTAAAAATTTAAGCCTCTGTGCATACAGATCAGCAGTAACTGTATAACCAATGTCAAGAAATTCATAGTATAGAGTATCAGGAATATCCTGAAAAAAGAAAACTCTTTGAACTTATGGTACCACATCCTTTGCTGTTATATATTTTCATGCTTATTCCTATCGTTTTCCCATTTCATGAAAATGCTTGCTATATATTGCATAAACATTGTAACCATTGTTTTGAAATGTCAAATTCGAATTAACTTCAATCATCTGCCACATGTTTTCGTCAATAATCTTCAGTGGTCTTGAACCCTCAATGTGAATCCTCAAACAATTCTTTAAGGAACCTGGTGACTAAATTTCCCAAAATGAAAAGGTACAATAAAAAGGATTTGCTTCATTAATTTTTCATCTAATCATATATCATGTTTATCAAAATCCATTTGTATAAACCGAAATAATATATTTGTTTAAATTATTCATTTAAAGATATGAAAATGCAGAATTTGAAGTGTGATCATATCAACAAACCCTCGACTTGAAAGCATTGGTAATTATTAAATATTTATTTAAAAGAAGTACTTTTTATTGATTTACTGTTTTTATGACTTAATCTTTTTGAGGGTAGAAAACTATGTACTTTATTATTGATTTATGTTTTTATTGATTTACTGTTTTGATGACCATTGTCTTTTTGAGGGTAAAAAACTATGTTTTTAATAGGGGATAAACAAAGGTGATCCGAAAAATATCGTAGTAATAATCTTACAAAAATGTCTCTAAAGAAAGAGTGAAACTATGAAGAATCGAATAATAGTTAAATGTTTTTTGACTTCTAGAAAAAAAACAATGTATAGGATAGTTTGTTAAATTCTATTTAATACATTTAATGATAATTAATTAATCAAACCACATATTTAATTAACCATAAATAATCTTTCCAAAACATTTTGAGGCAAACTATAAAAAGGATATTTTGTGAATTAAAACAAAGTATATTTGAAAAAGAAATTTAAACAAAAAGAAAATAAAATAAATTTATTATTATTTACAATAAAAATATTACCAGAAAAAAATTAATAATATTTTAATTTTTTAAATTAAATTTATTTAATAATAAAAGCGAATTGTAATTTGGTGAAGAATTATTATTTGTGTATTTGTTGAAATTGTAATTAGTAAAGACATTTTGCATAAATTATGATTAGATTATATTTGAAGGGATGATTCTCCCATATATGCATCCTAAATATAAATTAAATTATTTCGTGCTGATCCAATATGGAGAAATATTTGTTGGGAATGATGAGAATGTCTTTATAGATCAATTTGTACCCCGGGAATAAAAAATTTAATAAAGATCTTTTCCTTCACATTACGCGGATCAATTAAAAGCTTGATAAATAGACATATAATGCCAAATATAATTCAAAACTTACACTTAAATCTTTTTATGAATATAGAAAATATTAAATAGCATAAATAAATTTATTTTATTTAATATTTTTTTACTAAATTTTACTGTTCTTTTTAAACAATAATAATAATAATAATAATAATAATAATAATAATATTATTATTATTATTATTATTATTATTATTATTGATACTTTATATTAATATGTAACTTTAATCATTAATAGTAAGAGGATGAGACAAGATCAAACTATTACTGAATTAGATGCTTAG
>JBBMKC010248610.1:0-10453 GCA_037834085.1 Bipalium vagum
TTGTTTTCATTTACGTAATAGGAAAAGAACCAGTAAATCGGTTAATCCGAAAAATCGGATATTACGAATTTTTTTGTAGCAATAGGCGATTCGTAATATCCGGACTAAACTGTATATGTATTTCATTGATATTTAAATATCCATTCCTAAATAATAAGCTATATATAATTTTTAAAAAATTCACTAAATAATTATAAATTATTCGGTCGAGCTCCGAAAATATGCTTCAAACCTTATGTTAAAAATTTGTGGTGAGATACTCTAAGATATCAAAGGTAATGAAGGAAAGATTATCGTTTAAAAATATGAATGCTTTGGTAGAAGTAAATTCACGTACAACAGTTCGAGAACTTGCAGAAAGAATGAATTTCTCTATTAGAAAAACAGGAAATTTCTAAATCAAAATATTTGAACATGTGGATTCTGATCATTTAAACAAGAACTAGAAAATCATTGATTAGAAGTTGCAACTTATCTCATGTTCCGCAAGCACTTATCGTACCTAATGACAAAAAATGGAAACGGCATTACTTAGTTGTGACTATAACTCAAATTTTTTTGTATAAATGTTGTAAATAAAGATGTATTTCATTATTTCACAATTTTATTATATTAACAATTTTATTTTTTATCTAATTGATCATCTAAACAAATATCTATTCCGTGGAATTTAAATAAAATGATATCACAAGTTCTTTAAAAATAACCTTATAAAATGAAATCTAACAATTTAATTAAAACTTTGAAAATAGTTTTAATTTTAAAAATTCGTGACATCAAATTTTTTTTAGAATCAATAAGTTTGCTTGAACTTACAAATCATTAAAAAAATTGTTTCTAATTAAACGTTGTTATAATTCATTGCAAAGAATACTTAATACTTTTTAAAAAAATTTCATAATCCAAATATTATATTTAAAATAAATAAATTTTAAATACTACTTGGTTTGAGGAACAAAGTTGAATAATGCTTCATTTGCTAATCCTTTGATTATAATTTCTTTTGTTTTAAAAATCGCTGTTAATATATCATTCACGTGATATTTACATCCGAACGTAATATCTTAACAGAATAATGTTTACGTTTTAAAACACCTAAAACATTATTATTAATATTAAAGATTCAAAAATGTGAATTCTAAGTTATTTTTTTGAATTAAGTGTCTTATTTACCTATCGATAAATTTTTGAAATCTAAACGAACTTAATTCGAGGATATTTAAATTAAGCTTTATTTATTATAAGTAATTAAAAATTTTTATTTGTTTATATAGCCTTAGACATGTTTATATTTAGGAAATGTCTTAATAGACAATACTTTTGGGATATCTTTGGCACATTACAGTCTCTACTTTGTTGCAATCATAGTTGATTCTGTCCTTATTGAATCAGTAAATATAGATTTATTTCTGGGGGGAAGTTAATTTAACTATCGCATTTATAAATTATTTTATTTATTTATTTCAAGATTATTTTAAAATTATAATTAAGCTTAGAAAAATATATGAGAATGAATGGTAATGAATATACCTCTTAGATATGAATGTCATCAGCACAAATTCTCTGCACAAGCGTATGCATCTATCTGTTCCGTACTTGGAGATGATATTGTTTCCAAAAGTAAATGTGAATTTTAGTTTCTCAGATTTCAGACAGGAACGTATCGCGGCCACTTCCGTTGATCTCAAGCTCTGTTACACACAAATTCATCGCAAACACCAAAAATGATTATTGAAAACTTTGCAGTAGCCAACAAACGATTTCCAATCAAACGCGTACTGTTACTATAATACTTAGACGTAGTAACAGTGCTAGTGACTCCTCACTTTTTATAAATCGTTGTGTCCGTAGTTCCTCTCAACCTTTTCGAATCAAAACACCCACCACAATACCGTATCCGCACCTTTAAGAACCGAATCAAGAAGTCCACATAAAACTCTATTGATGAAAAAAACCCTATTCCTATTATACTGATCACCACTATAAATAAGTCCAATCACTGAAAAACAAATAATGATAAAAATAAACACAACAACTGCTGTGATGAAAGAGATGAAAGGAATGACCACGAAAGAGTTTTCAGAAAATAACAGAAAAATAAATCAATCAAAATGATCTCACCAAAAGCGACAAGGGGTCCCCGGGTCGCTCTCTAGGCCCTTCTCAGGTCGTCTAGGGGTTCCCAAGCTCGCTGAGTCCTCTTGTAGAAAAATCCTGCAAAGTCATATCCACTTGAAAATACCTTGAGATCCTGTTTTTGGCTCGTAGTCGTTCCCTTGAATTGTCGTATTCTCTGTTGGCGTATTGTCCTCCGTTGCCGTATTCTCTGTTAGCGTATTGTCCTCCGTTTTTCTTCTTTGTTTTTTTTATGTTGAGCGCTGCGCCATTAACGGGAATAGCCGTCTCTTTATATAGTCGTAGAAATTGGTCTACGATCACCAATCCCTACGCTTAGAGACGGCTATTTTCCCTAATAGCCATTAACTCTATCTCCACACCGAGATAGATTCATCAAGGCTAATGGAATCCTGTCAGGAAATCCACCAGCTAATCTGCCGAAAATCCCCACAGCAAGATTTGTCTTGCGAAAAAATTTTTTAAAGTTTTTTATTAATTTAAAAAATTATTATTAATAATTAATTAAAAATTCTAATTATTATTATTATTATTTAAAAATTATTATTATTAAGTTGCAAAACAAATTAATATAATTATTTTTATTATTATTACTAATTATTATTTTTTAATATTATTATAATTACTATTACTATTATTATCATCATTATTATTGCTCCAAAACCCAACAGTACGATCGTATATTGTTGTGTTCCACGAACAATCCTGTTCGTCCGAGGATCTTACAATTTTTCTGAGAAGTAATCGATTATCCATGACAGTTGTAATTCTGTTTTGGCCACATCGACTTTTCGGTGTTGGTGAGACAGATCGTTCAGTTTTGTATAGTGGAAGCAGACGAGAAACTGTGGGTTTACCCACGCTAACTGCATCGCCAAGATGACTGATACTCATGTCTCTGTTGACATTAAGTGCTACTAATTTTGCACACTTTTCTGGAGTAATATCCATATCAACGACAATGGTGTAGTCAGAAGAACAGTTTTTCTAAAAGTTTGCGTAGTTGCGTCAAACAAAATTTGATTATTAAAACAAATGTTCGTAATTGATCAAAAAAAGATATCTTTAAGAAAAAATCCAATTCAGGTAAATTTGATAAGTTTATCTTTACTTGTCTTTATTGTTTTTGCGAAAAGTTGTCTGTCCAAATAATTCTGCACAGCACTTTAGTACGTAAAACTATAATGGTGCTTAATCAATATAGATTAGTCAAGGTACAGGGTCAATTACTTTTGTTATTAAAATAAACAACTACGTTTTTTGAAGTATCTCCTTGTAACGAATCGACCAATGATATTAATGTAGCTGACTCACAATTTCAATTTACTGTTCAAGTGAGAAAAGGCGGGTTTAATGTAATATCCGTATAAAGTAGAAAAGTTAAGGTTTTGTACTGTACAAAGACGTACGACTTTTAATGTTCATGTCGACCAAAAGCGAATATATATTCAATCGAGAGCATGGAAATTTTTAAAATCAATATATGGACAAATCTGGTGTTACATGATTTTCTCAGTGATAAACAGCTAATATGTTTCCAAACGCAATTGAGGCAGGCTATCCTTTTCTATTCCCATATGTAATATACAATGATGAAAATGAGTTTGTTCAGCTACTAAATAAACATTTAAAATTTAATGAATTGATTTCAAATAAAGATCGAAAATTTAATTAAATTAATATTATGAGGAGGTTAATCAGACCTGGGGAATTTTTTAATTATTTGTTTTGAATATTTTAAAATATTTAAAAAGTATGAATGAAATTTTTAAAATAAAATTATTTTTAAAATTTAATAAAAAAAGAAATTTTCAGGTCTGAGAAAATTTTTTAAAATATTATTTGTTATATCACTTAATAAATATATTCAAGAAATGTCTTCTAATTCTGACTACAAACCAATTGATATTAACAAATATTTTAAAACATGTCAAAAATAACATTTCGATTTTACAGGGTTATGCCGAAAAATATATATATCTTTCATAACAAATACACGAGTGGAAATGTACACTCAATAAATTTTTGTCTCGCCAAGGCTTTTTCTATAAACCGCCTCATATTGCGAAAATAACCACTTAAATTGATATTGGGTAATTAATTCTTATAAATCGTCCCGATATTTGCGACTTAAACCAACTGAAAAACTCTTCGATCGGTTTTAGTTGAGGCGGGTATGGTGGCAGAAATCTGTAAGCAATACCTCGTTCTGTCAGCAACTTAATAACATCTTTGCGGTGATGGAACCTGCAATTATTCATCACCAATACATCTCCAGGATTTCGATCGAAATGATTGCATAGCTTGTCCATAAAACTGTACCCATCGAAAGAGCCGTCTTTGATTTCAAAGCATAAAATATCTCTAAATTTGATTTAATAAATAAACAGATGACTAAACAATGCAACCTTTCATTTTAATAACAACCATGCAGCTGATATTTTGTCCTCTACTACCTCGCACCAATTTTAAGGCTTTAGTTTTCCTTGGCGAATAGCCATAACTTCTGGTTTGGTGTAAGTTGACTCCTGTTTCATCTAAGTAAACCAGCCTATTTAACATTCTTTAAAGAAAGTCTCGGCTTTATTGCAGGCCCTCTGGAGTGCAACGAGAAATCGTGTCTAAGCCGTCGAGAAATGGTACTCATGCATTCTGGTGCATCTGGATGAAGTTGTGATCTTATTTCACTTTTCGGTGCAAAGGTCGAGTACAGGACAAGCGGTGAATCAATCTATGAGTTTGAACTGTTGTTACTTTTGGCCTTCCACATCGTTGCTTGGATTTAAATGATTTATCCAAGTCATATCGTTGAATTGAACATTGAAAAGATCCCTTGACACATTCATTCTCGTCGCAATTTTTCTCTGCAAATAACCTACGTCGGGCAAAATCAAAATTTGAGCCTTTTTTTCAGCATATAATTCAGCCATTATTTAAACAAAAGTATTTATTTGGCAAGAATAATATTGATAATTGTGCAATATTAATGAAAAACCAATAAATTGATATAGACCAGACTTACATAAATACCGATATCTAAATTGATGTTATGCCAATGGATAAATAATGAAATCAATTCAATTTTTGAAGGTGGGCTCAGACTTTTGACGGGGACTGTATTAGTTGCCTTTTGAACTTTACAAGCCGATAGTTTTAAAGATTCAGTTAGGAAGCATTAATTGTCTGTTGCCCTTTTCTTTTCCTTTGAGCATATTTGTGTAAATATTATAATGACAAGAGAGGTGCTTAAGTAAAACTCATTCGTAATTAACCAACACCACAGAAAACTCTGGTGGTGTTCATGGATAACATTTATTAGGTTAAGTCAACAGTTATACTAGGTTGACTAAATGTCAACAAAATCCCATTCACTTCATTTGCAGTCACGCGTCATTTGCAGTCACTTGAGCTATCTTTAAACCAGCTGCTCAAAGACATTACGGTTCCAAATGTACCAAATCATTACAGTTTTCACCCTTCCTCCGATGAACGTCACTGACTGACAACTGACACAAATCTATTTCGAAGGTTCAGAAAAGATTTTATAAAATGCTCAGTCTTGTGACCAACCCTTCCGGGTAGAGAGTCCCAAATAAAAAAAGAACAATGATACTACTTATATTGATTGCTCTAAACTAAAGACACACAATTCTTATTAAATAACTACACAGGGAATGACCACGTACCCTTGGTCTAAGACTCCAAGTTTGTCTCTAAGAAAACAGTAATTTTCAGCTTTTTCTCGGTGAATGACTTGTTGACTGCCGCGGAATTGATGAGAATATCATTTTGGGTTCTATCCCCACCCTTGATAAGGGAACACTTCCGGTGCTCCGCAATGTCGGTCCTGCTCTGTCGTTTGGGCTTGCTACGAAAGCTGCAGCTGAGGACTCCCCGATTGTGGCTCATGTGAGTTCTTTCGTAATCGATGCGCGAATGGTGATGTTTATTGCAGCAACACAAAAGGTCGAGAAAAGATCGTCGAAAGTTTTCCGACAGAAATGCGTACAGAATCGGATTGACCATACTATTTCCATACGCAAGACAGTTGCTGGCCACGTGTAAGGTGCGGAACACAGGTCCCCATGCGTTGTTGCCGTACATTTGCAAGATAAATATGCATTGGATCGGGAACCAACATGCTGCGAATACGATGATGACGACGATCACCATCATAGTGACCCTTTTCTTAGACTTGAGGGCCTCCGTGGACTGGGCCATTTTGGATGTCCTACCGTAGAGAAGCCTGCACAGAAACTTTCCATAAAGAAGGGTTATGAGGAAAAGCGGAAGAAAGTAGGCGAATATGAAAAAGCACGTAAAATATTTCTGTCCATATTGTCTGTTGGATATATATTCCTCACTGGTCTCATTCCACTTGACCAGGGGCAGATACGTACAGTAGTAGACGACACATTTGACGCGCTCTTCTTTCCGTCCTTTGATGACGTCAGAATAGAGAAAGAGGGGAAAATTTATTCCTGCAAATACAATCCACATGAGAACCACCACGACAAGAGTGTTCCTGTCACTACGGAAGTTGGAACTTGATATTGGATGGACTACAGCCAAAAATCTGTCCAGACACATTAGAACGAGACTGTAGACGCTGCAATAGGCAGTGACCTTTGTCAGGAACTGATAGACCCGACAGAAAGATTGTCCCAAAGGCCAGCCGTGAGAAGCGTACGTCAAACCTGTAAAGGGAACGCAGAACATGATGAAGGTTAGATCGGCTATTGCCAGCGAAGCGATCAAAATATTCGTACTGTTCCTCATTTTGATGTTGAAGATTATCACGACAAGCACCATAATGTTGCCGAATGTACCGAGAAAGATTATTATCGTAAAGACAACTGGAACAATGACGGACGTCAAAACGGTTTCGTAGTTGTTTAGAGGGGGCACAGTGCACAGAGGAGATGAAATGGTGGATTGGTTGATCATTACTTCAAGGTGTAGAGTTTGGTTCTAGTTTTTTCGGTCCCTTTCTAATCAAAGAGAACCTTCTTAAATTCCTTGGAGAGGAGGAGAAGATGAAAACGTTGCGGGACATAAAATGCTAAAATGAGATAAAATAAATAAATAAAAAATAAATAAATAAATAATATTGATTAAACCAATCTAAAGAAATTTCATAAAAAAATTCTCAAAAGAGAAAATATGGTGAAAGAAGAATAAAAGGTCGTCTAGTCATAATTTAATATTTAAAAATCATTTCAGTTTTTGAAGGGTGCGCTAATTCTGATCTAAAATTAAAACAACCAATCACGTTCGTTTTATTTTTAATACAGTCAGAATTAAACTTTATTTTAATTATCCCAATATCCAATGTAAGTTTAAATCAATTAAAAAATGCTCTTTGTTTAAATAATCACTTTCCGAAGGCGCAATAAATGAATAGATCAAAATTAGCTTTCAGACTTGCACTATTGTTTTTTTAAAATCGAAATGCGGAAATCAGTAGTGGGAGTGCATCGAATGCTTGAGGAAATATGTGCTGATGATGCTCCATTTCTGTCAAATTGAAAATTCTGGCTTATCTAACTTAAATCAGGCGACTTCGATTATAATGGTTAAGAAGGATAAGGTCAGCCGAAAATGTTTGAGGATATTGATTAGCAACATTTGTTGAATGACAACCCCAATTAAACTGGTACATAATGAGCTGAGCCTGTTAGTCATTGGGATGCCCTACTCATTGTCCCTTTGTAATATTCATGGTTATGTAACGAATAAAGTCGAACAAAAGAAAACGACCACTGGTGGTGGATAAAGAAATGGGTGTAAAGGCTGACGAATCTTGACTAACGCTCTGAGTTAATTTTCACCTTTCGCATTAGAGTGGAAATGTTAGATTGATTATATCCTTTTGTAGGAAACAATTGGTCAGTTCTGCCAACTTGGGTCGCACCGTTGTTACGATATTTATCTACAGCCATCAGGTATTGTCTTCAACAAAGTTTGAGAAGACATGGTAATTATCGTTACATGTGCCGCGAAAATATTTGCTCCATTTCACTGTGCCATATATTGAACAAGTTTGCAGGCCAATGCTTTAACCATATCTTCTTTTGCTGGTGATATTTCTTGTTTGATCACACAAAATATTTATTTATCGGCTTGACCAATGAAATCTTTGTGAGCGGATGAATCGGCATGGAGAAAAGTAATAATGAAATCTTCTGGAGGAATAAGGGGAATATCATTGTTTCAGTTCTCTTTGTGAAGCACTGAAAGAGTGGGTGGAAACGAAAGAGTACACATGTCTCGTATTATAATTTTTCTTCTTTCACTCTAAAATCAATAAAATAAAAATGAATAAAGCTAAGATCAAAGAGCCGGTAATGCATAAATAGAATCGGTGTGTTAAAATTTATCCAATAGAATTAAGGCACAAAAAGTTGAACTTTATTCAAAAGAAATATGCAAGAAGCAAACATCACATCTGCTAAAGAGCGGAAACTTTTGAATCGCACTGAAGGACAAATATTGAAATGGAAAGCTCACCATTATTTAGAACAACACTCGCCCTCGTGCAGTTAACATTATCGATTCTTTCTTGAGGCAAAATTCAACCAAGTGTTTAATCCCATATCCTTCTTATTCTCCTGACGTGAACCTGGTGGATCGCATTTTTGTGTTCCGGAATTTGGAATCAAAGAGAAGAATTAATAATGCTGACCTTATCACGAAATACAAATTTTCTTTTTTGAACACCAGGATCGGTACAAGCTTACTCGTGAGTTGAATCGATCGAGAGACGATCTGAGCAGTACCGTTTTTGTGTCATGGTGAATATTTGAAGTGAATACTGATCACAAAATGTTGTTGTACTATTTCTGGAATAAATGTGCTTCTGAAACGTTGTCTTTTGGGTGCCCTTTTATTAAAAAAGTCAAAACTAAAATTTTTTTACTCACGAAAAAATTGAGTGTTTCACATAAATATCTGTCGAGAAGGGTAACAGTGCCTTTGTCGAGTTAGCAAAGCGAAAATATAATATGGAAATAAAAAAACAATTATTACAAAGACTCAGGATTTCATTGAGACACGTTTTTGTTATTAATTAATTAATGAGAAACCTTCTAGCTCCTCTTGGGAACGTTGATCTATCTCTCTCACCTCCTGCTTTGAGCCAGTTTGTTTTTGGTTATAGTTTCATTTTATTTTTCTCAAACCACCAGGGTTCTCCTGTTTTGGCTTTTCATTTTCTATCTTTTTCTTCAGTCGCTCTTCTCCATTTTACTACTTCTTCCATGTACCTCCTCCCGAAGGAACAGCATTTTCATTCCCAATCCACGCTTCGGCTTTTTTACACGGTTCACTGATGCGTGTAACCAAGTTCGGCAATAATTAAGGCCCAAGTTGCTTTCCTTCATTTGGTCTGGCAACGTTTCATTAATTTAATTATCGCTCCTCAGCATTCCCAGTTTTCAACATTAGTCCTCTCAGTCGATGGACCACGGTAACAGAGCTCCACGGTCATCTCTTGATCCCCGATTTTTACTTTCACATTAGAATGTTCAAAAAAAAATACATTACGAAAAAACTTTCCAATTTTATATCAAATATTGGGCAATTTTATATTTTAATTCTCGAAGGAGAATTATTATTTTAAAATTAAAACAAAATAATAAAATAAAATAATATATAATACCAGTAATATTAATGGTAACATTAATGATAAATAATAATACTAATTTTAGTAACTGCCGCAGCATTGGTATTGTTTGAATCGATTAAGTCAAAATTTAACGGAATAATTATTGATGGAAATAATTCTGTTGAAAAATTGATTTCTCTTAATTTAATATTTAAACAAATTGATTAATTATTTTCAATCATTAATCATTTATTTTAACTATGATATGATTATTTATTTCTTTACCTTAAAAATCATATTAAATTACTTTTTAAATTTATTTGCAGGCGCGCTCTACACAAGAAACGTTTTAATATTCAATTATTTATTATATATTATTTTAATTGATTCAAAAGCAACTCAACGAAATGTAAACAGGCGCACGTTTAAAATGTGATGCCTTTTTTAATCATCAGCGAAAACTAATAATATTCAAAGAGGTTCGATATCTTCACAAAAGAAAAGTTTCCATTATGAAATATTTGGAGACTGCAAAAGCTGAAGCGTTTTTATTTAACTTTTAATTTGCGATTATGTTTCATTCATTACTTTACAATTTATACAATTTACTTTGTAATTTTAATGTAAATTAATCTTTTTCATGATAATAATAATAATAATAATAATAATAATAATAATAATAATAATAATAATAATAATAATAATAATAAT